>PVLD010003009.1:0-151733 GCA_004027595.1 Dinomys branickii
TTATTCTTGAGTTTCATGGGGCATTAACTATACTGGGTCTTTTTCAAGCCAGACTGCTTGCTCTTGACTGCATTTTGGCTATTTTGGTCCTTTCATACTGTTCAAAAGACATATATTTTCTTTTTTTTTTTTTTCTTCCCTCTATGTAAGTAAACTGAAGATATTGCTACGTAGGCAATGCTTTTGATTGGTTCTGCTTAAGAAGCTAGGACCTTTACTACCTTCTCTGGATCCTGAACTTCCAAACACTTCCAACTCTGACTTTCACCATATCCATTTTGGTACATTTCCCAGCATTTAGTACATTTCCCACCTCAATTTAGTGAATTTCCCACTTCCCCGAAACACTGCACTGACACACAAGTGTAGGAGCTGACCTGGGCCCTTCTCCTGTTCGGTTTGTCACTAAGCCTTTCGGCTTTGCTCCCTGTTACCTCATGACTATACCTCTCACCACATTTCTGGATTCTTTCTCATCTCATCCCGCACAAAAATTTAAGGGATCCTGAATTACTAAAGTAAACCTGGAAGAGAACACAGCTGTAGGGCTCAGACTTCCTGTTTTCTAATCTAGCTGATAGGTACAGTAATGATGACAGTATGTCGCGGGCAAGATAAACTCGTAGATGGAAAACCATTGAAAGACTAGAAAAAGAATAACCCTTATCTTCAGGGTGAAGCAAGTTTGAACTAGTGTTCCAGGGAGAAATCAATGAGGGAAAATAGCATCCTCGAAAAATAATGCTGGAATAACTAGATATTCGTGTGCCCAACTTCAGCTGGGACCCCTGCCTAACACTGTGCAAAAAGTGCTGCAAAGTGCATTGAAGACATAAATGTAAGGGAAAAACATATAAAACTCTTAGAATAAAGCACAGAAGCAAAACTTCATTATCTTTCATTAGGTAACAGCTTCTAAAAAAGGAACCAAAAGCATAAGTGATGAGAGAAAAAAATGATAGATTGGATTTAGCAAAATTTAAAACTTTTGTGCTGCAAATTACACCATCAACAGGATGAAAAGACAGCACGGAGAATGGCAGAAAATATAAGCCAGGCCTATATCTGATAAGGCAATGGCATTGAGAATAATACAAATAACTCTAACAGTTCAAATGATAAAAAGATAAGAAAGCCATTTAAATGTGAGCAAAGGATTTGCATAGACATTTCTTCTAAGCAGATATGCAAATGGACAATAAGCATGTGAAAAGATGCTCACTCATATTAGTCCTCAAGGAAATGAAAATCAAGCCACAATGAGGTTTCCTTCCCACCCAGGAGGAGGACTATAATTAAAAAGAGGTACAATAACAAATGTTGGCAAGGATGTAGAGAAATTGGAACCCATATGCATTGCTGAACACAATACAAAGCAAAGCCTCTGGTCTGGAAAATGATTTCACAGTTCTTCAAATGATAAACATGTCATTACCATATGATGCAACAATTTCACTCCTACATAGATACTCAAGACTTGTGCAAAAACATTTTTACACTGAAAGTGCTACTTGGATGTGTGACCCTACATTATTCACAAGGGCTAAAAACAGAACCTAAATATTTAGTAACTATAAATGAGTAAATGCTAATATTATATTCATAGAATGAAATGGTATTAGAATTTCACTAGAAGTGCAATACTGGTACACACTACAACATGCAAAAACCTTGAAATAGTTATACTAAGTAAAGGAAGCTAACCATGCAAGGTCATGTATCCTGTAAGTCCATACTGACACAAAGCCAAAGTCAACGAGTGGGGTCAGCGGCTGGGAGGATGTTGGTTTGGGGCTGTGAGTGCTCATGTGTGTAGTGTTTCTTTCTGGAGTGCTAAATAGTTTCAGTATCTCTGTAAGACGGGCTGCAAAATTTGGTGGACATACTAAAAACCAGTGAATTGTGGAGTTTAAATGGTGGCTCATATGCTGTATGGATTTCAATAACAAAACACATCCATGCGCAGACAAGTTTAGAGTAAAGGGTAACAGATGAATGCCAACGCAGAGTCAAGACTTAAGAGAATCTTGTACACTGAATTATGAAGTGAAACTTTTACTCAATAGTCATGTTGAAGTTAGAAGAGAAGTCATAACATGGGATTTGTGAAAACTCTTTGTAAATCAAGTAGAGTCAATACTGGCCTTAGAAATGCGGCAGATTATGGGTACTAGACAAGAAATGTGGTGAGTTAGGGACAAGCCACAGGACCAAAATATGGAAATATGAATGATGCACTTAGGGGGAGATAGCTAGTAGTTTTCAGAACTGTGTTGCATTCTTATTAGCAAAGGAGTAGAGATAAAAATTAAGGAATCAAATCTATCGAGTGATCACTGGTTCCTGGCATTGTTGTAAAGGTTTAGCTTACCGAAACTAATTTACCTTTCCAAGTGCCACAGCTGATCTACAATTCCTCCACAGTTTCTTGCTTTCAAAGCTGGAAACCAAAAATCCTCTCGCAATGAAAATTGATAAAGCTGCTTTGAATTAGTACGCTGCTGCCTGCGGTCTTGACATGTCCTTCTTGATGGAAATGTGTATTTGTTTTACTGAAGATTTACTGTTTTCATTAGAGTGCATTTCTGGATACCTTAGTGAGATATACATCATACATGATACATATGCACCACTGTACCTTTCAAATGGCAAAAGTTCTGAGCTACAGAATACATCAGACCCAGGAATTTTAGAAAGAGATTGTTGTGCTTTTTCTGGGTGTCCCTTCGGAAGCCTCATGCAGTCATGCAGTGGGCGTCTAGGGTTCATGACTGATTCATGGGTGTGAGTGCTACACCGCCCCCCCCCCCCCCCCCCCCCCCCCCCCCCCCCGTCAGGGCGGGTAGTTTGCATATAATGTAAGGGAGGGAAGGAGGCTTCGCCACAGCTCCTCCCCCTTTTGCTCTTGTGATTTTGCTTTCTTCCTCGGTCATGAACAGTTGCCCCTCAGCCACGTCACCCTGCCTTGAAGTCAACTACTTATGGACTGAAACCTCCACACACTGTGAGTCACATAGACCTTTCCTTCCTTAATTCTGGGTGTCAAGTGTTTCGTCTCAGCAGCGAGAGAAAAGTGCCTGAGAGAGGGCTGAGGGATGCACAGCTGCATCTCCGTCTCTGCCAGCTCTGTCCATCTCTATTTCTGTCTCTATCTCTAACCCTTGTCTGCATCTCACAGTTGCAGCGGTAGCTGTACTAAATAATTTGCCTAAAGTCAACACCAGAGCCTGACCTGGAAATCAACCTGCTGTTTCCGCAGTCTGTTGTTAACCAGCAGGCCAGAGCTTTGAATGTTCTGGAAAAATGACTTGAATCTTGGTTGTTTCATTTCTTTAGTTCTGAACATAAGTGTTTGAACTTCATCCTGCTGTAAGAAAAATTAGGAAAATAGTGTATTCTACATGTTTCCAACGGATTGGTCAAGTAGAATTGCATACTAGGGAGGGCTGAAAGGAATGAAATTTTGTGTCAGGCAAATGAATTTTAAGGCTGTAATAATTTGCATTTTGGAATTTACCAGAAGATAAATAGTTTTTAAAGAGAGCTATGAAATAGAAGGTGGATGTATGGGCAGATTGATACTACCATGGCATGTAATGGATAAAACAAGTTTTCCAGAGGTTTCTCGCTGTGCACAAAATGACTTATGCTGTCAGTGGAACAGTGATTATACCCATTAGTGAAATATAAAAATTCAGCTCAATTAAATTACTTATGCTATTTTTTTCTTTTCCTATGAATATATTTTGACATTCAAGTACATCTTCATGAGCTAACAGAATCTGAAGCAGCTACAATTTATTCTGTTTCTAATTGTGGTTAAATGGTGATGTGATTCATCAATAAACAGATAGCTAAGTTTCACAGTATATCTTCGTTTACAGAGAGATTATGACACCATGACATGCAGTAATGCAGGAAGGGAAGGCGCTGAATGCAGATTTGTTGTTTCACAAACGCTTCCATAACTTAAAGTTTAATTTAATGTTTTGGATGAAAGCTGTTGTCTTAGAGGACTAGAGAAAAATAAATTTTAAAATGTAAACTATTAGGGAATATTACATTTCATCTCACTTAAGAGGTAGCAATTATTAACAGTCACTTGGCAAGGGAAGACATGGAGAGTGAATGTGAGTGATTTTAAAATGATTGCATATCCCTTCAATTACAATGTAACTAATTGAATCAGAAGGTTTGATTACAGTAATAGGCTCTAAATCCTTATTAGTTGGTGAAAGCTATGCTAGTGTATTTTCTTAGTGTATAGCATAGACTAATATTTATTATCTTGCATGAATATCTTCTAGTTGGCTTTGTAAATAGAGCAGCTAGGTTCCAACAACTCCACTGCTTTGGTGTGATATTGCGCACACACACACACACACACACACACACACACACACACACACACTACCCATAAAAAGTCTATACTGGTAATTTCATATATAATGTAATTCCTTCCAAAATAATTTGAGAAATAAATAAGCGTTCTAGCTTATTCCTTCTACCTGTTATGAGGTATAATGTTTGAACACTTTAGGGTAGGCTATAATTTTTGCAGTGCCCTCACTTTTCTGTGCTGTGTGTGTGTGTGTGTTTGTGTGTGTGTGTGTTTTATTTCAAAGAGAATTTTAGAAACAATAGAGAATTTCAAAACAAGATAATGGGAAATTAACAGCGGGTATTGCACTGCATGTTGCTCCCCTGAGTTGCCCCTAAGGAAAGCCCACCTGAGCCCGCGTGCTTCCAGAGCTCTCAATCTCCAGTCCTTCAGAACGTAGTGGAGAAGGGGAAGGAAAATGGCCAGATGCAGGAAAGATCAAGCAAGTGGGGACACTCCATGTTGTAGTTTCTTGCTTTCACGAGAAAGAGAGCCGACCCACCCCCTAATTCATTTAGGGGACCGAAGCCAGGGTAACCTAATTACCTTCTACCAAACCCATCCCCCACCTCTCAACCCCCTCACACTCAAACCAAGCTCCAGGGTGTGAAATACGGAGTGTACACTCAAATCACGGCACATTTTTTGTGTTGGAGTAATTCTGAGTGAAAATTATCCCCAAATGACTGTATTTTGGAGAGCAAAAAGTAAATATTTTACACAAAAAATATTTTGACAAGACACAAGAATCCTTGGCTTCATATTTGCATAATAATTCTCAATGCATATGAAGTCCATTTATTATGAAGCTATATACTATGATGTGCTTAATGTTTCAGTAAGCCAATAATGAGTTAATTTTCTCTATTCTATATCAGTATCGTTAATGGAAGTCTCAAAAATTTAATTTATTATTGGTTTTGAACACTTAAGGAAAGGTTATGGTCTCTGATCAGTCAGTGACAGATTCATATCTTGGTTAATTTTCTGGTTACTGGGACAAAATACCCAACACTCACGAGTTAAGGAAGGAGGAGTTTATTTCAGCTCACAGTTTATAGAGGTTTCAGCCTGTACCCAGCTGACTCCATGAAGGGAGGCATGACACACGAGTATCGAGGAGGAGAAAGAGCCCACGACAGAGAAGACAGGAAGCAGAGAAGCAGTCGGCACAGCGAGCAGCAAACCTACCTTCCCCTTCTATCCCATCCAGGCTAAAAGCCTTTTGCTTGATGCCACCTACACACCAGGTTGTGCTTCTGTCTTCAGGAAATCCATTCGTGTGCACGGCAGCTCCCCAAAACCACACCCATGAGTGCATGAGGCTTTGGGGGGTATCCAGACATGAGTCATAACAACTGTCCCTTTTCCACCTCTGTGTGCCTCTGGCTCTGGCTCTGTCCCTGTCCCTGTCTTGGTCTGTTCTTGTGTCTCTCCCTTCCCTCTTTGTGTGTGTGATACCACACACACACACACACACACACACACACACACGTGCACCCACAGACTTACCTTGGTATCCAAGGGAGAATAATCAGAAAAGAAGACAAAAGAGCACTGCAGAAGAAAAAGTCTCAGTCCCCAGCAGCCAGGAAACAGCAGCAGAACAGGGTCAGAGGGGACGGGGCCAGGAGAAGATACAGAGAAGACAGAGACATGAGCTGTGGAGGCACGCCTAAGAATGCGCTTTACTAATCCCCTGGGCATCTCACAAATCAATCAAGGTGACAGAGTGAAATTTAACCCATGCGTTCCAGCCCTCGTAACTTGAGACACCCAGACACATGTCCTTAAACCACACTTAAGAATCAAATAAACACAAGCTTGTAATTCTGCGTAACATGATATGACTATCCTGCATACAATGAAAACACAATAATTCCTTCTCCAAGTCTCAACAGTCCCAGCAGTGCTAAAAAGTTCAAGTCAAAGTCTTCTCTGAGACTGAAGGCAAACTCTTAGCTCTGTGCTTTTATAAAAATAAAAGTAAAAAAGTTACGTAGTTCCAATAGAAAATGGTAAAAGATAAACGTTCTCATTCATAAAGGATAAAATAGGGAAGTAGAAAAGAATTGGTCCAAAACAAGACCAAAACCGAACAGGGAAAACCGTAAGTCCTGCAGCTGTATATCTGTAGCTCGGGGCACCCGGTGGCGACATGCGAGCTCTGTGCGGCAAGGGTGGCACCGTCCTTACGGCCTTGTCAGCTGCGAACCACGTGACCTCTCTCTGACTCCACTCACTTCCTGAGACTTTTATTGGCGGACATTTCGTGATCCTGGCATCTCAGCTTTCTGAGGTCTCCACAGCAACTTTAGGTTTATGCCCACAATGTCAAACACCACCTTCAAAGAGGTGCGCTGCTTGGCCTCCCAGACTTCCTTTTAAAAATCAGGCTGAAAACCTTCATGCCACCAAAACTCTTTCTGTCCACATGTTGTTAAAACTGCCATCGCTTGGAGAGTGCCAACGTCATCTGGGGCTAGCCCACACAGTGTCCAGGTCCATGTGGACCCCGGAGGAAATAGCCTGGAGTAAGTAAGAACAGTAAAATCCTGGGGAACCAGTTCCCCGAGAGGCCTCTCCTGATCAGTGATACCAAGAACTCTCGTTTTGAGCCTGTGAGGGATGGGGTCTTGCAGATTCCTAAGATGCTTTCAAGGCATATTTCTTCTTGTCACTGCACAAAATACCTTGGTTGTGTTTAATGGTGTAACCTCTTTGGCAACTGTCCTTACTGGCCCCAAATTGGCATATGACTGCTTTGAGGTCAAAATTTAAATTTTTATAGTTGTTGGCTCTGCCTTTCCCCCTTATTCTCCCTATAAATCCGATGAAAAGTAACCAACCACGCCCATGCCACAGGCTGTGCTTTGGGCGGCCTTGAAGTTTCCTCTGTCAATGACTTATTCCACCATCTTCAATGTCAGCTTTCTGCTGCGAAGTCTTCGGACATGGAAAAATGGAAATGAGTGCTTTGCCATGGTGAAGCACATGTGGGCTCCAGTCCACTTACCAATACAGTCCTCAGTCCCACCTGAAACTTCTTTTTTTTTTTCTTTTTTGCGGTACTGGGGATCAAACTCAGGACCCTGCGCTTGCTAGGCAGGCGCTTATTCCACTGAGCTATATCCCCAGCCCCCCACCTGAAACTTCATGAGCCTGGATTTTATGATCTAAAGTCCTGTCAGCATTATGATCTTCTGCATCCTGACCAGTACCAACGACCAAACATGATTTATAGTATTCTGGAGCATGTCTGCCCGACATCTCCAAATATTTACAGGCTCGCACCCAAACCAGTCTTTTAGACAGACTTTTCAAAGTCTCTTATACCACATAGTCAGAAGAAGTCACAGAAACGGCCCCACTTCTCTAGCACCAAATCTGCCTTAGTCAGTTTTCCCATCACTGGGATACAGTCCCCACACATTGTAGGAAGAGTGGTGTACCTTGGCTCTCTGTTCCAGCTTTTCAGTCTGTGGTTACCTTGCTCCTAAGGGGAGCATCACGGCAGAAGGGTGTGGTAGACTGAACACGCTTATGGCGTCTGGAGAGAGAAGCAGGAAACACAGCCAGAGGAAAAGGAACCACAGACCAGAGAGAGCACCAAGGTCACATTCCCAGGACACTTCCCAAACACCGAAGAGTACACATCACTAATCCCCCAGGAGGCAAGCAAAGTTGGGACAATCAAGCTTAACTGTCACCTGTTTTAAAATTTTCGCACTCTGTTCCCCTTTCACCAAGTGTTTCTAACATTAATATTCTATAATATATAGCTTCTCTTTTTAGGTCATCTACAGTGTATGAAATTATATATGTTTTCATTGGAGTTACATAGAGGAACACCATCTCGCATTTCGTTTTACTGCTTGACACTATATAAGTAGACAAAGTAGTGTATGTTCTATGAATTTAATTAAGATATATAATGCTTTGAATTATATGAGGTATCATAACTCACATCAAAAGTTTTATATTTTATGAAGGTAACCTGATACAAGTGCTTGATAGAATATGATTAAGATACTTTAACAAATGATTTTAAAACATTTCAGAAATATTTTAGCTTTTTGTTTAACACCTGTTACTCTAATAAAGAAATGAATTGTTTTAATTCACAAAAATTGTCTTTTAAAATTTGTAGTCTTCCTCTACATGGCAATATATTGAACTCTAAAAAGATGGTTTTGGTGTCAGAGAGCTAGATTTTGTTTTCAGCTCTGAGGTTTACAGTAATGCCATGACAATCTCAGATGAGCTACTTAGTAGTCTGGAGATTTTACACCTGCAAATGAGAATAATTGTACCTACTTCACAAGTTATTATAAGATTTTAAGGAAATGATACAAAACCTGTCTTAGTTACTCTGAGATTCTTAGTCTTTCATAATTATCTTCTAGAATGGAGCTGTTCAACAGAAGAAATGGAAAATTTAAGTTTTATCAAAATTAACTTTATGTCTTCAGCAGTTTACTACAATTTACTACAAAGTAAAGGACAAGATAAAACCAAACACAAAGAAAATATTTGCACATCACTTACCTACTACAGAAGCAATCAGTAAACTATCTCAAGAATTATCTAAACAAAAAGTATTGAAAGAAGCCACTGAATAAAAAGAGCAAATTATTTGGATGCTCCACAAAAAATGACTTGCAGATGGCCAACAGAAGTGTGAAAAGTGCTCAACAGCAAAAACAAAGTAGGGTACCATGAATACCTAGAGCTAACGATCTTGACTAGATCAAGTGTGGACAGCAATGTGGAGGTATGGGATTCTCACGGACTACTGAAGCAGACATGCAACACTTCTGTAGCTATTTCAGAAAACAAGAGGTACACCTGTCTGTCCTCTGCTGTCTGCTCAGCTTGAGGAGGCCCAGTGGATGGGAACCCCCCTAGAACGATGACCAGAACCAGGCTGCAGGCTTGCAGGGCAGGAATGTACCTAAGACAATGGAACAAACAATCAATGGAAGAGAAAGAATTTGGAGCCAAAACTATGCTGAGACGTTTATCTCTCATTCTTTGTTATTGTGCACACTTTTAATTATATTTTTCTAAATAAAGTGGATTTTCCATTAAAGCAGTTGAAGTTAGAGTTCTTAATTTTAACAAATACTTGCTCACTGCCAGTGGTCATTAAAGCTATGTCAGAGCCATGCTAGATTTCATAAAATAAAAATTCATTTTGCTGACAGTGGCATACATTACCTGTATTACATTTATCAATAGCTTTTTCTTTAGTGTATTTATCTGAAATGAAAATACAACTTTACAGAGATGATAAAATAAATAAATACCATCAAAATATGTTGGGGTGCATCCTGAGGTTATTACTGTTTAATAAAAAATAAGTGAGTAAAATAATCTGCATGAGCAGAGTTAAAAGGAAACATACCTTAGTCCCATTACTAGGTTTTACTATATGGATGAGTGCATATGTCTAGGAATGTGAACATCAATAAAATGCTAGTCACTGCATGCATGTTCCTGCAAACATCTTCTGTAGCATTTATGGCGGCGGTGCGATATCCACACGCACATTCTACACAAATCTGTGTATGTGGGTCCATGTTTACACATAGGCAAAACCACATGTATTTGATATCTTATGAATTTAATTCTATTTATACATATTCAATTTCCCATCATTTATAAATTAATATCAGATTTTCCCAGTAAGAGCAGAAATATGAAAAGTGGTCACATGTTGACCCCGTGGTATATACCACATGGCCAGAGGCCAATACAGCAACTGGATTGGTCATGCACTTAAACTTCCAATCCAGGTGCCAGGTCAGCCTCGCTTCTCCTTAATTTGCCCATCTTGGTTATTTCTATAGTAATGGAAAGCTGATTAACACACCCCTCTGCACTTAGGCTAACTGTTCCCCTCCAACATTCTGCACCCTCTAGTTCTAAAATTTGAACTTCTGAGTTTTAACATCCCAAGTCACCCCCCATCATCTGATATCGACAGATCCTTCGCTTTACACAAATACGGAATTTTAGCAATAGGTGTGTGTATCTGAGTTCTCTTATACAGATCTATTTTATTGTCTTTGTGCCTATGAAAGTCCTGTGCTAGCACAGGCATGGGAGAAGCCTAGGGTCTGAGTGTTCTCCTGTACAGTCCACTGTGGGAACTGATGTCAGCATCACAAATGCTGACTAGGCTAGTGAACCGGAAGTACACTGTCACTTGGCAGGGCAGGTCACCCGGCACTTTGTACCTGTGTGGCTTGCTCTCTGACCCTTTCTCACGCTTCTGGGAGCTTGCTCCTAAGTCCGCTTGCATCAACTGCAAGATCAGTGCAGCTGTCCTGGTGCTTCAGGTTCTTCTCAGCCTTCGACTCTGCCCAGACTTCCATGGATGCCCTGTCTGATTTTAATATTAACAAGATGAGATTTCAGGTATAAGACTGGAATTTTTGTGAAGTGTGAAAAAATTAAAATCAGACTGTGAATGGACATGGGTATGGGAAAGGTTTATGAGCTGTGTACAGGTAAAATCTGTATTTCCACACCTTTCTCAGGCAGCAGTAAGCCTCAAACCTCGACAATTCTCAAGGTCTCCATGGATAACTCCTTACACCATCATGGACAACTGCACAATAATATTAAATTCCTTAAAACGCTTAGTCAAGGTTGATTAAAAGATTCAAAGAAGGGAGAGAGGATGGCAATATCTCCTTTAAGGTGTGGCACAGTGTCGTCTTTCTTCTCTTAAAACCCATGCCTTAAAGTCTCTGCCACCTCCCCAGGGCACCATGGGAAGCTTTAAACATAGGCATTGAAGGGGCCCTCAAGATGCAAAGTAGAACAAGAGAACTGTGCCACTTAAATTAAGGGCGTGGGTGGTGAAAACTTAATCACAAGTGTCTTTGTGTGGAAAGGCAGAAGAAAAATTAGTAAATGTAATATATCACATAAATAGCCAGATAATCATCTCCATAGATGTAAAAGAGAAAGCATCTAATAAAATTTAGTATCTCTTCCCAACAAAATCCCTCTATAAGTTAGGTAAAGAAAGATCACAGAAACTTTAACTGTAGTAGTTAGGCAAGAGAAAGAAATAAGGGGAATATAAATAAGAACAGAGGAAATCAAGATGCTCCATTGTGGATGATGTGAGTGTATCTCCTGCACACTGTAAGACCGCACGCAAACACTGTCAGAACTTGTGAATGGATTTGGTGACGTAGCAGGATACCATGTCAACGTATAAAGCCAGTAGCTTTTTATACGCCAATAAGGCATTCTCTGAAAAAGAAATCGGGAAAAGAATCCCTTTTACAATAGCCACCAAGGAAAAAAGGAAAACAAAAGAAAGGGGAAAATAAGGGAAATGAGGAGGAAAGGAAAGTTGTATCTTCAACAAACCCTGCTAGGAAAATGTCATATTCACATATAAAATACTGAAAGTTGATGCCTATTTCTCACTCTGTATAAAATCAACTGAAAGGGGATCAAAGACATTACAGGGTTCTAAGTGAGTCTTTTCTTCACAAAATGATTAATATGAACTACTCTACTAGGGTTTGTACATATGGAGAAGGTGGACAATAAACATCATTCCCTAAGACTTCATTATGTACAGTGGGCAGAGTTTTATCTTCAATTGTGAGAAATGCTCATTCTGTGTTAACCTTCACCTGCCTAGCCCTTTCCTTGGTGCTTAAGCATCTCCAATTAAAGAAATAAGCAAACAAAAATTACTTGTTTCTGTGAAGAAATTAAAATCTATTCAGTGGAAAATTATTATTATAAAGGATAATGTTAGGGCTGGAGGTATAGCTCAGTGGTGTAAGTGCTTGCCCGCTAAGCACTAAGGCCCTGAGTTCGATCCCCGGTCCCGGAAAAAAAAAAAAAAAAGGATAATGTTAGTTAGCGTGAGTTTCTTAAATCTATGAGTAACCCAAAATTCAAAGACTGGATGATGAAAAATGCCAATGCCTATATCTTCAAAAGTTTTCCTTCAATAATATTCCAGCAGATACAGAGTTTCTATTTAAATATACAGGTCTTTGATCCTTTTTTGACTTAATTAATCCAAGGTGAAAGATATAATTTGCTATTCATTCTTCTGTAAGTGGATAACCACTTTTCCCAGCACCAGTTGTTAAAGAGGGTGTCTTTTCTCCATTGTGTGGTTTTGGTCTCTTTGTCAAAGCTCTAATGGCTGACTGTGCTGGGGGTAACTTTGTATCCTGGATTCTGTTCTGTTGATCACACGCCTGTTTTATGTGAGTGCCATGCTGCTTTTATCACTGTACCTTTGTAATATAACATGAAGTTTGGGACTATAATACCTATTACTTTCCAGTTGCTCAGTTAGTTTGGCTGTTTTGGGTCTCATTTGGTATCATATAAATTTTAACACTTTTTTCCAGTTCTATGAAGAATATTGGTATTTTTATGAGAATTGCAATAAATCTAGCATTATTTTGGCAATACGCTCACTTGATAATATTGGTTCTGCCTATCTGGTAACAGGGGATGTGTCCCTCCCCATTTTCTAATGTCCTCTTCAATCTTTTTTTCCCCCTCAGAGTACTATGTTTATCATTACAGAAGCATTTAACTTCATTCACTAGTTTGATTCCTAACTATTTTTTGAAGGAGCCATGAATGGGAGTGTTTTCTTCATTTCTTTCTCAGCAAGTTAATATCTGGGGTGCAGGAACATTATTGATGTTTTTGTATTGACTTTGAATCCTGCTACTTACCCAAATTTGTTTCTTAGATCTAAAAGTATTCTAGTGGATGCTTTCGAATCTTCTGTATGAAAGATCATGTCATAAACAAATGAAACTAGTCTGGTCAGACTCCTTCCTTTCATATTCATATTCCTTTTAGTTTTTCTCTTGCTTGATTTTTTTTGCGTAAAGTTTCAGATACTTTGTTGAATAAGAGAAAGGACTGTGGAGACCCTTGTCCTTGATTTTAGAGAAAATGCTTTCAAGTTTTCACCAGTTAGTATGATGTTGGTAACAAGTTTGTCGCAAATGTCTTCTGTTAGGATAAGATTCTTCTACACATATTTATGTCTGATATTTTATAGGAAATATTGGGTTTTGTCAAAGACTTTTATGCAGCTACTGAGATGATCATATAATTTTTGTCCTTGCTTCTGTTTATGTGATTTGTTACAATTATTAATTTATATATATTAAAAATCTACCATCCTTGAATTGAAATAATTTTTAACAGATAATAGCAGAATGAAGTTAAAAACTACCAGCAAAATAATTCACAGAAAAACATAAACATACAGAGATTCAGTAATGCATTATTGAATACCAAGTGGATCACAGAAGAAATCAGGGAAAAATTCAGATGTTCTTAGAGCCAAATGACAATGATAAAACATAAACAGCATTAGAAAAACTCCTATTGAGCACAATTAAGTCAGATCTAAGAGAGATATTTATAGCTGTGAATGCATGTATTAAAAGAATAGAGCCATTTGCAAACAAGATTGATAAATCCTTAGACTAATTTCCTAAAAAGAGAAAAAACACCGTATCAATTGGAAGTGGCAAAATTGAAACTAAAACAGACATTACCAAAACCCAGAGGATAATAAACAATTACCTCAAAAACTTATACTCTAATAAATTGGAGAACTTAGAAAAAGAAACTTTATAGATGCATATGAATTACCAAAGAAGATATAAAAAATCTTGAGTAGATCAAAGTAGGCAGTGTAATAGAAGCAGTAGTAAAAAACTCGATCAACTAACAAAAGCTCAGGACCTGATGGATTTACCACTGAATTTTACCACAATGTAGGATGATCTAATGCAAATACTCTTGAAACTCTTCCTTGAAAAACAAAAAGAAGGACCACACTAAACTCATTCCTGAGAGCTAACATTTAAGCATTTAACCAAAAAAAAGAGAAAAATATAGTTCTATCTCTTTAATGAGCATAGTTATAAAAATCCTCAAGTTACTGGCAAACAGAAAGCAACAAATCTTTAAAAAGACGTACATCTTGACCTTACTTCCCTCCAGGGATCCTAACTATATTTTATAACTAGGGAAACTGAGGGTCTGAAAGGTGTACACTCCATTTTATCATAGTGCATATGATAAAGTTTTTAATGGTCTCTACTGCTCTCATTACTCTGATGGAGTTAAATTTCATATTCACGATGTGGGTTCATATGTATGTGCAACCTGTCAACATGTAATTTGCAACTTGACATTGTTTCAAAGTAAACCAACTAACAATGGGTTCGATGAAGTTAATGATAATTTCTTGAAGACTTGCACATTACTATATAATTTCCATAGAATCCTTAGAGAATTATATAATGCATCTATTTGAAAGTTGTTAGAAAATTACCTAAGAAGAATGATAGGACTTACTAACACATTCCTATGAGTAGTCTATGATTCCCGATTAATTTATAATTCCTGTACCAATACTTATGACTAATTTATTCCATATTATTCACGTATATATTATCTAATAATTTAACTCCACTTTAGATGTTGGATAATTAATCATCATTTCTAGTCATTATTATTTCAAGATTAAAGTCAATGTTTTCATTGAAATGCCCCCTTCTTTCTTAATTATATTTCAGTAATGTAAATACTACTTCTTGTGAAAAACTGAAAACACAAGTGCAAATAAACCCTCTGTGAATGAATAAGTGGTCAAAAGAAGATGATAATGTTTTGTTCTTTCAAATTATTGTGAGAATCCTTAGTGGGTGTGATTTCTGTCTGAAACTCTTACCTCTGCTCTGTAATGATTATGGCCATTAAAACAATATTAGCTACAATTAAGTTTGCCTGCAAGAGACAGAAAGTTCAAAGTAATAGAAAAGTTCATCCCTCTTACACAAATGCTCAAATGTGGCTGGCGGTCGGCCAAAGTCTTGGACGTGGCTTCCGCCCCATCACTGTCCCTGCTTATTTGGCTTCAGCCCCCATTTTCCAGGTGGTGGCATCCACCTTCCAAACATCACAGAAGGTGTTTTCAGGGACAGGGCAAAAGGCACTGATCCAGAGGGTCCCCAGACACAGCCCCGTGGCATTTTTGACAGAACTTGCAAACATCTTCGCATCTATTTCCAAAAGAACTTTGCCTGTAACTTCCTAATTTAGTCCCTGATGCACCAGGTTAAATCACATATTATTCCAAAGGAGAGGAGCAAAGTACAAAGCCAAAATGGGTAAAACGAGACACCCAAGAGTTACCAGAACCCCTGACACGACTCACTAAAGACTTAACAGAACAAACTTTACAGTATCTCCTTTTTCTCACATCATAATTTCACCCAAATATTTCATCAATTTTTAGAGTTGGTGCCGTAATTATAAGTATAAGCAGCTGTACACATGGCCCTTAAGTGGCCAGCCCTACAGCTGTAATTTGTTCCTCCTTACACCTCAGGATAGCTTTCCTATTACCGTGTAAAAGCTAAAGGGGGCTGACAGCTCGTGAGAGTCATCTGGAGAGTTCTCTCTTGGGGAGGTCGCTGTGTGAATGGGAGATATCTCAAGGTTTTAAACTACATTAAAAGTCAAGTTGAGACCCTCACCCTATGAAAAACCTATTCAACTAAGATGTGAAATCAATCTCAAGAAGTAAACTTTAAGTTTAGAGAGGGAAAATAATTTTTCATTCCAATCTTGAATTAACAAAGAATAATACAAGTAGTTTGGAAAAAATAATTTTAGGTTGCTCAGAAATTGGAAATTAATTAGAACACAGCTCAACAGCTTTGTCTTTCCCACTTTGACTGGATGGATAAATGCCCCTTAGACTAAAGCACACTTGCATGTGACACTGGGAGGAATTTTAATACAATCTTCCATTCCATTCTACACAAACATAAAATATCCTTAGTACCATGTTTTGAGTAATTACCTTTTCTCATCTCAGGAAAAAAGAAAGTGAAAAAAAAGTGACTGAATATAACACAGCTATATTAAGTCCCTTTCAATTCTGTCGTTGCTATTAATTCCACTTTTTGGATAAAATATTCCTTGCACTCAGTGATTCTTAGAGCAACTAAAACTGACTCCGTCATCTATTCTTAAACATTTGTGAAGCAAGAAGCTCAGCATATCTTTTTCATATACTACCAGTTTCTGAGAAAATTATTCTGTCTAGGTGAAATATTTAGTTGGTCCTTTCTGTTTGTTTATGTTATTAGAAGTTGCTGTATTAGTAAACGCATCTAAGAAATCCTGTTACACAGAAGCTCAGAAGCTGGCAAGAGGTGGCTGAAATGGGTATTATTTAAAAATGGTAAGTCCTGCATTTATGGTGAAACTTTAGTGGTGCAAATAAAATTTGAAGATGAATTCCATAGTAAATCAGTAAAAAAGAATGTTGAGAAAGATTAGCAGTAATTTCGGAGATGAAGATACTGAGAGGGTAGTCTTGGCACAGGGGAATGATCTACATGAAGCGACATCCTTCGGAGGAACTGCTCACTGAAGGGAATAAAATAATGTCCTCAACACAAACCTCCCTCTGCAGCACTGCTTTTCAAAGGTCCTGCTTTAGGGTCTGGATACCGACTCCTGAATGCTGTGATCTTAGGTAAGCAATTTTAAGATGTCAAGACTGCTGCTCTACTTGGGTAAAAAGAATGACAATCTCACCCACTCATGCCTTACTGAGGAGGGTAAATATTACACTTTGGTAAAATCTGTCCCATAACCTTTTATTTGGAGTCATGAATACTGGCCATCCAGAAGTGTACCACCTCAAAAGATGAGCAAAAATCACCTTAGACTACAAGCTTTTCTAGTCCTGTCCAACAAAGTTTGCAAGCATGGTTCAAACGAAACAGTGTTTCCAAGTTCTTGAACAATGTTTCAAAACCAAAAATCAAAAATACTTAAAGGAACAAAAACATCAGTCACTAATTGTAGACAATTCACTTTCTGTACTGTTCCATGAAAAACTATAAACTATGGAAATAGGCTCACAGCTACAAAACAAAAACAATTGTTAGTCAAAGTGAAATAGCTGAGAGAATTCACAGACAAGGATGCTGAACTGTACATTACCATAGGCATAAAATATATAATTAATGTAGCTGTGCTGCACTGGCATAATATATATTGAAGAAAGAAGTAAGCGGCAATATGTTCAGAAGTAAAGTGAGAGATATATAGGAAGAACCAAATAGAGCTTTGGAAGTGAAATTTGCAATGTCTCAAATAAAAATATGATAACAACTCTGAGACATGGCAAAAAAGGGATACTTTTATAAGTTAGTTTTTTTGTTTGTTTGTTTTTTGGGGGTTACCAGGAATCAAACTCAAGACCTTATGCTTGCCCGGCAGGCACTTGTGCCATGACCTATATCCCCAGCCCCGAGGATATTTTTGAAATTAAATTTTATCAATAAAATGTATCTACAAGTAAGGAGATGAAACAAACTCCTACTTTTTTGATAAGCTCCAGCACAATTTCAGTGCATATAAAATAAATATTATAAAAGTTTCCTGATGAGAAAAAGGGGAGAGAAAGGGGCAGAAAAGTATTTGAAGAAGCAACAGCCAAAAGTACTGATAATTTGGTAAAAATATAAACGCAGAGATTCATGATACATGAGAAGCAGATACTCATTCCTAGCCAAATCAAACACAGGAAATAAGAGAAAGAACTACAGAATGATGCATTGCAAGCAAAGTGTTTAGAGCCAATAGAAAGTCAATGACAGAACCTAAAGAAAGATCCTAGAAGCAATCACCAAAAAGACAACAGTAACAGGACTTGCAAAAACTTCCCATCATACACATCATAAGGTGGTGGACTAGTATGTCATTTATTTAAGATCTTTTACTACAATTTACAAAATTTCATACAAAACCCAAAAGAGGTGATAAATACTAACTTGATACATAATAAGTCAGAAAAAAAGTGAAGTGGGAGAGAGAAAATGAGAAAAACAGAAAAATTAGCAATTTGATATTCTATAAGTCATCACAATAAATTCAAATGATCTAAATGTCTCAGTGCAAAAACAGCTACATAGCAGCTCACTTGACAATATGGAGACATATACTAGAAACAAAAGCAGAGGAAAAGATAAACTGTGATTTCAGAGAAGGACCTACAGTGTGTAGCAGTAGTTAAATGGTTTTATTAATTTTACATAAATAGATACTGGCACACAGAATATTACCAAGAACATAGAGTCATTTCATGAAGACAAAGGGATAAATTCATGAATTCTTAAATGTTTATATTCCTATCAGGAGACTTTTAAGAACAAGTGGGAAAGCAAAAAATTCAAAAAGAAATGGGAAATCCAAAATTAGACTAGAAATTTCCACACTGGTTCCTCAGTAACTGAAAGAACAAATAAGTCAAACATCAGCGAGAACATAGAAAATGTGAAAGGTCCTATCACCTGATTGACCCAAAGCTTGAAGAACATAAATCTGCCCACAGTGAAGACAGAATGCACACTCCTTCACTAAGCACACAAAGCCTTGACCAAGACAGACCATATTTAAGCTCATAAAGCAACTTTTAATAACTTTTGAATACTCAAGCAGTACAAAGTATGCTGTCAGCCCACAGTGAATTTAAAATAAGTTTGTGATCTGAATTCTCCTACAAAAGAGATGGGTGTCTGAAAAATACCCAACTATTTGGAATCAAAAGAAATTTCTAAACAAACTGATGATCAAAAGAAGACATCAGTCATAAAATTAGAAGCACTTTGAGCTGAATGAGAATTTAAAAATAGCACATCAAAATGTGTGAGATAAAGCTAAAATCATGATCAGAGCTAATATTACTAAAGATCTACTGTCACAAAGAAAAAACTTCAAAATATTACATCTTTACCTTCGGATATTAGAAAAGAAAGAGAAATCAAGAGCAAGTACATTAGTCATAGAAACAAGAACATGGAGAACTAAAATAGACACAGAAAAATACAAGAAGCCGTGGTGCACAACAGCTAATGTAAAAGAACACACTGATACAGGCCTAGCCAGACTGATGAAGGAGAATACACACATTTCCTCTGTCAAAATGAAAATGGGGTCATTTCTTCAATTATGGTAGAAATCAAAAGGTTGCTAACAGGGAATTACTAACAGTTTTATGCCAGTGACTTTGATCATATAGATAATATGTGCAAATTATGAGAAACATATTAATAATTCCCAAATAAGAAATAGATGTATTGATTAAAATTCAATGTAAAAAGGATCAAGCTGTGTTATGTACATGAGCTAATAGTCCATGGTGAGTGCATTTATTATGTATTGCAAACATACTAATAAAACTTTTAAAAAGTGTATAGTATAGACATTATTTAAAAAGATATAGTATGTACAGTTCGAAAACTCCACAAAGAAAGCTTTGAAACAAGATGACATCAGTGATTAATTGCATAAAACCTCAGAAGAAGAAATGAAACCAAATCTAAACAATTCATTACAGAGTATTCAAGAGAAGGAGTAATTCTCAACTCATTGTTTGAGACCAACTTTACCCTGATAGCTAAGGCAGAAATATGCATTAGAAGGAAGGAATAGCTAGAGACAGTATTTTTCATAAACAAATGTGAAAACTCCTAACAGAATTTTGTAAATTTGATTCAACAATGCATGCAAAATAAAGTATCTCCAAAGAGGAATTTATCCCAGAAACATGAGAGTGATTTAACCTTTAGAAATTAATGGGTGTGATTCACCATATTAATGGGATAAATGTTTTAGAGTCTTTACAATCAACGACATAGTTCTCAGCACAATAGTAAGAGACGGGAACTTCTTCAAATTCTCATAAAAGAATTGAAAAAATACATGTATTTCTTAGCACACCTAATTGAGAAAGAATAAGTACTATCTGCTATCCCTCTGTGATTGGAAAAAGGTAGGGAGAACCAGTCTGTTTCTATTCAGCTCTGCTCAGTGGGTGGGGGTGGGGTCTCATTTTTATAGTGAGACAAGAAAAATAAAAAAAACATGCCAACTGGGAAGAAGTGAAACTAAATTGCTTCAAAAGTTTATTACTCTTTATGTAGAAAATATAAAGGAATTAACAAAAACCCTCCTAGGACAAATAAGTGAGTACAGATACCTTGCAAGCTATTGATGTTTGTGGATTGATTGCATTTATGTGTAGCAGTAACAATCAAAAACTGAATAAAAGGCCATTTATGGTAGCTTCAGACAATATGTAGTACTTGAAAAAAGATGCAGAAGAACTAATATAAATTACAAAATATTGCTGAAATGAACTAAAAATGGCTCAAATTCATGTAAATATATTCTATTACAGCAGATTTAGACAGGCAATATGATAAAAAAATTTCCATTCTGCTCAAATTGATATATTGATTCAACCCAATTCTAATCAAAATGCCAGCAGGTCTTGTAGAAATTCTCTTAAGGTGATTCCAAATACATATGGAAAAGTACATGATGTAGAATAGTCAAAAAGGTGAATAAATCTGGAGATTTCACACCTAATTTTAAGTCTAACTCTATAGCTATGGTAATAAAGGGAACTTCAAACTTCATGAAGATTGACATATGTGTGCATATTGACACATATATTTATATTGGAGTGGAATATACCACACAGTATAGAAATAAACTTATGCGTGCATGATTAGTTTATTTTCAATAAAGGAAAGAAATTCAGTAGGGAAAGATTATTTTATTAGCTACTTATTCATTAGTCTGATAACCAGTTTGGAAGGAAAAGAAGAACAATTCAGACCTTAATGACAAACAAGCCAATAGGCATTGCACGAAAAGGAATTTTACTTCCAGACACAAAGCGTAGCGCTCTTCTCCCTTCTTACTTCTGGTTAACACATTGAAAATGCCACTGTGTTATACAGACAACAAGCAGAAGGTGGCATGGAAGGATGGAGAGAAGAAAGCTTCATGGCTAGAGATGTCAACACCAAGAAGTGAGAGACTCTGGCTTCCTGGATTCCCTTCTCGTCTCATATATAGAAAATGTGAACTGACAGAGACACAAATCCAGAAGCATCAAGGGGTACTGACACAAAAGTCCTTGAAATATAATCCACACCTCTCACTAGAGCCCAGGAAGGGGGTAGCCTAGTGAGGCAGAGAGCTTGTAGATCTCTGTGCCCAACCAAGCATGCAGACAAAACCTGATGCCTGGACAGGTGCACATCTACGGGGTGTCAGAACCAGTTGGGGGGTATTATGGCATTGCTGCCAGCTGCAGTGACACCTCCTGGTGTTCTTCAAGATCACATATGGATCTGCAAAGCCCGCTCCACCAAGCTGTCACAGGGGGCACCTGATCCTAAGAGTCATGAAAGCTGGAAAAGACCCTGGATTTCTACCTCTACCTGACAGCATGAGCAAATTAAATCTGGAATCTGATGTTAAGAAAATCATTTATCACACAAAGATCTAAGAAAAAGGAATGTTTCTCTCAAAGTAAACTTTAAAAGGCAATATATACTAACAAGGTATCATAAGTATTTAGATTTGGTCCTGAAGAATCTTAGAAGCCCACAAGTAAATCATCAATCAAAACCATACTGTCAACCAATTATAGAATAACCAATTGAGGAAATAAAATGTTTACACATGTGAATCTGATTTATTTCACTTAGAAGTATGGTCTCTAGTTGCATCCATTTACCTATGAAAGCCTCCAGTTTATCTTTCTTTATGGCTGAGTAGTATTTCACTGTATAAAAATACCACATCTGTTTTATCCATTTCTCAGTGAATGGACATTTGGGTTGTTTCCAAGATTTAGCATTTATACGTATTACAAACTGCACTGCTGTGAACATGGGTGCACATTTATCCCTGTTGTGTGAAGTTTTCCGCTCCTTTTGGAAAACACCCAGGAGGGGAGTAGCTGGGTGGAATGGGCCCTCTAATCTCAGTTTACCGAGGAATCTCCAGGCTGATTTCCACAGTGGTTGCACCAGTCTACACTCCCACCAGCAGTAGAGAAATTTCCTTTTTCCCCACAGCCCCTCCAGCATTTGTTATTGGTTGACTTCTTGATGACAGCCATTCTTTCTGGGGTGAGATGGAATCTCAGCGTTGTTTTAATTGGTATTTCTCAAATGACTAGTGATAGTGAACAGTTTTTCATGCATTTATTCATATTTCCTCCCTACTATAAGAGCCTGAATGAGTAAATAAAATCTGATGGGTACAATAGATATTGTGAAAGGGAAAAGAAAATGCTCAGATAGGAAGGAGCAACTGGGATTAAGGAGGGGGCAGGAAAAAGAAAGAAGAGAAAAAATATGTATACATATACACAAGATAGCTAGGATAATTGCACTATTAATATCTGTTGGTTTATTGAAAAGAAAAATTAATGTGCAATTGTATTATCAATCTTACATGCCTATATCTGGTTATCTGTGCAACCATTTTACAAAACATATGTATATATAAGGATAGCCGGGATAGTGGTACTGCTGATGTCTGTGGTTTATTGAAGGAAGAGTTAATGCTTAAAATTTTCCTTTTTTCTTGACCAGTTTTGCATACTTGTATCTGGTAATCAGAACGACTGATCTGAAGACAACAATATGCAGTATAAGAACCATTGTTGAATTCCTATCATCTTGTATGGTGAAGCTTTGCATCATTTCCAATGCTTTCTTTATTACTTGTTAGTGTCTTTGATTGAGTGATCAGTCTTACATACTTACATCTGGTGGACTGAGCAACTTTGTTAAAGATAACAGTGTGTAATATACCAACCATTGTTAATTCCTATTATTTTGCTTCGAGGTCATCTATCATTTTTGTTTTGTGTTGTTTTGCTTTTGTCTTCATAGTTGTTTTATTAGTTTTTTTCTTTAAAATAAAAAAATTTAAAAAGAATAATCAATTTAGTATTTTAGAAGTAAATAATACATTTAATGACTTAATAGGTTTGATGGTTAAAATAAATGTTTTAATAAGGACCATCTTAATTCTAAACTTGTGAATAAAATTCTTAAGGGAATTATATTATGAGCATGAATGGAACACGTTAGCATAATTCACAGATTAAATCACAGGGTCAGTCAACTATGATGGAATATATGCCTAAGGTTATACATAAAGCAACCGCTATTAAAGCCATATAGAACAATTGAAATGAAATTCAAGAAAAATTCCAATAACCTACAGCAAATGAGAAAAATAATGAAGGGGAATTAAAATACAGAGAAGTAAGACAAAAAACAAATAAAAGCAATAAATTTCAGACCAAATCTTTAGCACATCATATTTATATTAAATAAAAAGTCTATATAAACTAAAAGACAGATTGTTGTCATGAATTGAAAAAGAATTATGATAAACCTATAGGTTTTATTTGCAAAACTAGCTTCAAATATAAGAAAAATCCATACTGAAAGTAAAGGGAAGGAAAAGACATGTTATTCAAACATTAGAGTAAAACATGCATGGGTATGCTAATGTGACATAAAGAGACTTAAGAACAAGGAAAATCACCATGGATAGAGAGGGCCATCACATGATGTTAGGTAAATCAAGCTGTCAGAGAAGACTAAAACTTCTAATATGCCTGCATCAAACAACAGCTTTAAAATATGGAAGGCAAAATCTTATAACACTGAAATGTGAATGGGTCCACAATTACAACTGAAGAATTCAATAGCCTTCTCTCAATAATTGATGAAACAATTAGATGGACAATCACTAGGGATATGGAATTGATCAACACATAAACAGAAAGAGTGCTCCACCAATAGCAGAAGAATATACACTATTGCCTCATGCCAACAGTACATATACCTAGTTAGAACATATAATAAACTGTGAAATAAACCTCAACAAGTTCAAAAGAATTGAAATCATATAGAATAGATTTTCTGACCACAATGGAATCAAACTGGAATAAAAAGTTAGGAGTTAAAACCTCCCACACTCCATGAAATTAAGTAGCATATTCTTATTTTATCCTTAAATCAAATAAGAAATCTTAAGGAAAAGAGGTATCAAGTTTGGATAATTCATTACTTCTTCTGGAAAAAAAAATGTGATGTCTGACACTTAAAGGAGAAGAGATTTAATTTATTTTGCTTCCCAGTTTCAGAGTTCTCATCCCATGATTGCCTGGCTCCAGGGCAGTGACATCATCATGGAGGGACATGGTAGAGGGAACTGGATTCACCTCATGGTGGCCAGGAGCAAAAAGGAAGAAACAGAAATACAGACCATCTCTGATGATCTGCTTCCTGGGGTCCAGCCCTCTTCCACTGTGCCCTGTCTCCTCGTATCCCACTTGGGTAAGATCTCAGCAATGGGTTAGTCTATTGACAAATTCATCACCATTGTAGCACATCCAATCACCACTTCAAGCCCCACCTCTGAACATCTAGACGTTCAGTGGACATTTTTGGTCAAAAGCATAACAACCAAAAAGAAAAAAGTGTATTAAAATTTGTGGGATACAGTCAAGGCAATACAGAGATTAAAATTCATAGTAATAAAATCATATATTACAAAACCAGAAACATCTCAAATTAATCATAAACTTTAGGATGTGGAAAGAATGCAAAAACCCTAAAAGGACCACAAAGAAAACAATTCTAAAGATAAATGTAGAAGTTGGAGAATTTAATGCCATAGGAAAAGGCCATCTAAATTAGTAATTGGTTCTTTGAAAGATGGATAGATGTAGAAAACCTCCAACAAGACAGTGTGAAATGGAGCAGATACACATTTGTAGTATCAGGAGTGCACAGTGGCTAGTAGGGCAGACGTTAAAGATATCAAAAGAAAAATAAACAAATACTGTGAACAGCTCTATACACTCAGCTTTGAAAACTTAGAAGAGTAGTCCAAGAAAAAATGACTATAACTCAGCCAATATGAAATTTAAAGAACCCTGAAATATTATGTGCATTAAATTTTTAAGTTTAGAAATTCTTTAAAAAGGGAAAAATCTCTAGACCCAGCTATTCACTGAAGAATTCTGCAGATGTTCCCGGAACAATAAGCACCACTCCATAATCTGTTCTCGGAAATAAGGGTAAAGGTATCAGTTGATATTTTTCTATGTTTTTTTAAATTTTTTTAACAGAATAAATAATAATAATAATAAAACATTAGCATCAATATAGAATATCACTGAACAAGATATTAGCTTACTAGAAAAACCAACAAAGATACTACAGAAAACAAAACTGCAGATTAGTACTTACTATGAACTTAGGTGCAAAATGCCCTTAGCAAATATTAGCAGTGAGAATTACACAAAATAATAAAATAATTACATGCTATGGTCAACCAGGTTTAATACAGAGAGACTCAGTATCAGTCAATATAATCTTCAATAAGTTAAAGAAGTTAAAGTATATGTGAATTTGTCAATTAATGTAGAAAGAGACTTTTTTTTTTTTTTTTTTTGTACAGAGCATTGCTTTGTAGCACACGCTGAACTTGAACTGACTGTGTAGCCCAGGTTGGCCTCAAGTGAGCCATAATCTTCCTGCCTCAGCCTCCTGGGTGCTGAGATTACAGGTGTGTATCCCCATGGCTACCTAGAGACTGACAGAATTTAACATGATTGATGATGAAAACTCTCAGGAAAATAGGAATAGTGCCAGGGTGCTTACCTCATTTAAGAGCATCTATACAGCCAACATATGGCTATTACTGTTAATTAGACTAATATCACATTAAATTGTGCCATACTGAATGCTTTACACTTCAATTCATTAACATGGCCGGGATGTCCACATTTATTCAATATGATGGTAGAAGCTCCAACCTGCACTGGAACCAGAAGAGGAAGTGAAAGTCACAAGGGTTAGAATGAAATAACGCTGTCCCATTCACATGTGACATGATGCCCCAGGAGTCTCAGGAGTTCCCGAAAGCCTCCTAGAAAAACAACTGAATTCGTTCAATTGACAGGATATAAGATAACCATAAAACTTTTTTTGTAATTGTAAGCAATGATCAAGTAAATACTGAAATTCAAAATATAATATTATTTAAAATCATCCAAAAATCAAAATATCTATAAATATGTAATATATAAAGCATATATATGTGACATGTATTGAATTAAGTATATAGCAGCACATGCATGCTGAAAACTTCATCCATAAACCAAATATTCAATAGTATAAAATGAGTCCATCCTTTAGATACTCAACATTCCTCCCCAAATTGATTACCATACTCAGCAGGAGGGCAAAGGATGGGTACTTTCTCTCTCCAAACTTTGGAAAGTAAAACTCACTCATTGGACTCATCCTCAGCCACCCGCATATTCCTGTTTAGAGCTTTTCACCTTGGGTTCACCGTTCATTTTTCAGGGCAGCATTTCCTGCTTGGGTATGACCGGTGGCGGCTCCTTCCCCACTAGTTTCTGACGTCTGCCCTGTGTTTCAGGTAAATGTGTGCTTAATATGTGTCCATCTTTTCCTCTACATCCTTCCAATAAAATGTTATTGATCTCAAGTTCATTGCAAACCAGTTGTTGTGACACAGTTAAGAATCCTGTAGGACACATCTGAGACGTGACCAAAATATACAGTGAATATTGAATTTTAAAAAATTATTACAATAAAATTTGCCATTAATGCCCTCAAAAAAAAAAAAACCCCCCTCACGTTGAACACATCCTATCATTCTTGCCAATTTCTGAAACAGCTCTGGAAGTCCTGTTTTGTATCTTTACAAGGTGTGATCAAAAATACCTTGATGTTGTTGCCACATATCGTCCAATGGAGAGGCAGGCTGGTAAAAATATTACGATGCGTCTGCCTCCACTGTTTTCGCTGGATCTGACACCCGGTAATGTCTGGGTCTTCCCCCAGATCAAAATGACCATGAAAAATGAAGCTTTTTCATGAATTCTGAACATTTCAGAATCCACGGCAGCACCACTGAGCCTCACAAAGAGGGTTTCCACAACTGCTGCAGAGAGAGGTAAGAATGATGGCATGAGTACACTCAGAACAAGTATTTTGAGGATAGTTAATAGAAATGAGACTTTTACTGTGACTTTAAATTTAAACATCCACAGTATGGTTCTATCACACTTTGCCCATGGCGCTGTTCGCGTACAAGCACGTACAGCGGTGTAGATGATGACTTTCCTGCTGGGTACCAGTAGGGAGCTCCTCTGTATTGCTCCTGACCGGTAACCACGGAGACTGGAGTTAGAGCCAGACAACCTCCGGGTCCTTATTAGAAGCCATGAGCACAGACTTTGAGGCCAAGCCCTGAGTCCCTCGAAAAGCCACCTCATTTTGTATGAGTTGGAACAGGTTGCTGATCATCTTGAAGCCTCAGTCTCGGCATAGATAAAATGAGGGTAATTTTAATTCCACCCATACGGAGTTAAGTAAGGATAAAATAATTGATCCATGTAGGACACTTAGCTGTGTGTCCAGCAGCTAATGAGCACCTGGTGGATGTCACTTACTTCTATGACGATCCCTGCCACTGTTGCTCGTTTACTTTGCAGTCTGCCGGCTTATGGTCAGAGTCCATCTCTAAAGCTGATTAATTTTGTGAATTGGAGGAAATTACATGGCTCATTAATTTTGGGGTCTATTGTTCATGCTATAGAGATAATAATAAGATTATTAAATGTTAATAAGATACTAACAGCAGAGTATCTAGCACAGTGCCCAGCAACATACCAGAAACACACTACATGTTTTGGTAAAATAGAAATAATGATGATGAGGATGTCTAATTCAATAGGTGGTTTTGGGAATAAAAAATTGAACATGTGCCTATATTATAATATTTGTCTCTTAAGAAAGCCTAAAAACAATGATGATTATAGGACAATGGATGCCGTAACCCTGAGAATGTCAAATTATTATTATTGTCAGAGAAGTTAAAACCTCAAACGGGAGGCACTCAAGACTTTGTGTGTTGCTGAAGTAGCTTCCGCATGGGTTGCGAGAGCAATGTCTGTCTTGGACCTGGAAAGACTCGAGAGTCAGCTGCTGAGTCGCCGACTAACGCTGCTCGCTCATAAAGCCAGTTCAGGAGCCGGGCGACATCTATTTCAGTGAGTGTGTGATTCACATCCTGTCAGAAACTTGGGCCGTGACCGACCAGTGAGAAGTGTATGAAGACCTGCTAGAAATTTCTAAACTGTCTTCATTATTCCAGTACTCCATTACTGGCTCTCAAAATCCTGGCAAATCACTTTTATTGAATATATTAAAAATAATAAAATATTTTTCTATGTTAAGAAATATCAGCTTCCTAGAAGTCATATATGAAGAAAACTTCATGAAAAATTTAACCACTAGGAAAATAATCTACTTGGAAACAGAATCATTATTTTTCTCTTCCCATTCCAATGCAGAAGTTTAGATTTTTATACATTATTTGTTTGGGAGTAAAGTATATCTAATTTGTGAGCTAGTGAAGAAGTTAAATTTCCCTCCCAGGAGGAGGAAGATTAGAACCCACCAGGAGCCCTTGATTTTGAAAAATCATTGATCAAGGGTAAAAATATCCAGATAATGTCAGTGGCTCAGAAGAGTGTGGCTCGCTACGCCTGGATTAAGGAAAAAATTTCCCTGAGCTTCTTTACACTCTTATTCTTTTGACTGATTTATAAATATAATGTTAGGATTTGATCTAATAAGCACTTTATCAGAGTGGTGGCTATTTGTTAAAAGTGATCTGCTTTTTAAAGATTTTGCAGGTTCCAAAGGTTTTGCAGGTTTAAAGATTTTGCAGGTGCCTGCAAAAGCCTAACGGTGCTCTGCTAGACACATTAGAGAACAGAAATGCCCTTCTCTAGCCTGCTGAGTAAATATGAATTTCACAGTTAAATACATAAAATAATGATTACATCCAATGGTCACGAGGGACATGTTTTTAGGAGTATACTAATTAAAGTACATCTTTTCAGCAACATGTTTTTACACTTACTAGCAATGAACCATATCAGATTGGTCATTAAGTAATTAGGAATGCTAATGTAAATAAAGTGTCATTCAAACAAGGCTTTCAGACTGGAGATGAATCATATATTTCATCTTCTCTCCTGGAATATATACAGATGAATGATATAAAATAACTAAAGGGGAGAAAAGCTACCGAATAAACAAACTAAAAGGAAGGCTTCTGTCACTTACTGCTAAGCAGATCTTCTATTTTAAGCAGTGTTTTTAAAATTGTCGCAATATAAATGACAATATAAAATACAAAAATGCAAATCCAAGTTCCTTAAATCGTGACCCCATGTCTTTTGATGCCTGTCACACTTTATATATCCGTGGGAGGGAGGGGTCCAGTTCTCCTGAAGTAGGAAAACGAACAGCGGAATAAGACACAGCATCAGGGAGAGGGGGAGAAGGAGATGGAGAGATGAACGGCAGCGCACCAAGAAAACGACCAATTCCAAGACTAAGGATAAGAGAGGAATAATTGGAGAGAAAAGAAAACAAGGAGAAACAATTTGTTTGAAGTGAGTAGAAGCTGCACGATAGACACTTGGAACTGGATGACTTCATGGTGCTGCAACCCGTGGATCTAGGGTACGGATCAAGGTAATTGAGTAAAAGTTTTACTTTAGTACTAAAAACTAATAAAAGTGATAAATACTACTGCTAAGGTCTTAGAGCTATCTTTGTACAAAAATTCTTTGAAATTGGGGATTTTTCAAAAGAAAAACATTAAAAGTTATATTTAGTGGCCACATATAGTCAAGATCTTAGGGTGGGTTTTGCCAAAACAGTAGGTCAGAACTGGGGATTTTTCAGAGGAGATGGTGTGCTTTCCAAGCTTATGTTAAGTAGTGAAGAGTTCTCTGATGCAGAGCGTGGCTTAAATAAATGTTTGTGTAAGGAGTTAATGTTAAGGGAGCTAACGACTTAAACCTCAGTGTCAGATGATCCCCTTTCCTAGAAAGTCCCAAATATGTTCCCTCATTATTTAGTCAATGTGACATTTAGTAAATTTCCATCACCCTTGATCCACTAGTGCCATCTTTTGTTAACTGATGTATAATTTACACTAAGCAAAGCGCATGAATACCAAGGCCAAATGCAAACCTTACGACATGCACGGGTGGACACCGGGTACACCACCTGCAGCTCTTTCTCATAGCAGCAAAAGATTTTTATGTTCTTTCTGTATCAGTAACAACTCCTTCACAAATAGTTGCATAGTTTACCTGTCCTTCAGTACCTTACAAATGGATGGATATATATAGTTATAGAAATAGATTGTATACATGATACAGATTATATAGATGTAGATTAGCTATAGATATAGATTAGATCGAGATAGAAAGAAATATTTTATAATAATAAAGAAATTATCTTACATTCTTTTTTGTCCCAATACCAGCTCCTTCAAAGATAGCCACCTTAGTTCACCTGCTCTTAACTGCTTTATAAGCGAAGACATATTCTGTAAATCCTTCCTGTCTGTTGTCTTCCAGGGAGCACAGTGCTCATGCCATTTAACTGTATCTTACACCTGTCTTATATGCATATGTTGCCATACGTGTACCAAAAGTTTTATGTTACACACACGGGAGGTATCCGAGACACATGGGCACCAAAAGTGCCTCGTGTTTTCATTCCTCATTAGGATTCCAGCCCATTAAAACATTGCGCTTTCTTTATTTTCTCTTCTATTGAGAGGTAATTCATTCTGTCCAGTTTTGGTGATTATGAAATTAGCGTACACGTCTTTAAGCAGACCTGTTTACTCATCTCTGCCATCTATGCACACAGGACTGAAATTGCCAGGACACACAGTACGATGTGTATAATGTTGTTTGATTCTGCCAAACTATTTTCTCAAATCCATTACACCATTTTACATTCAAACGTAGAAGGCGCACACCCACACCCACGGCAACATTTTTAAGGTTATCCATTCTGGAAACACTGCTGTGATGATTCAGAGCAATGGTTTTAATTTGCCTTTTCCTCATGTCAAATAAAGTGAGATAAATTTTCATATATCTTCCTATGTTCATTTGAATATTTTCTTTTTCACAGAAAGTTTTTTTCCATTTGGTACAAAGACATGATGATGTATTTCAAAACTCTTAAAGGTGTTTCCTCACACAGTACATTAAAAGTTATTGAGATGGTTAATAAACGTAGAAGTGAATGCTAAAATAGTAGACTTCTAGGATAGAGGTCAGCAAACTACAAGCATCAAGGCCAATCTGGCCTGCGATCTGTGTTTCTTTTCCTTCTCTGAAAAGTCCTTTCTATTTCTAACTAGATGTGAACTCACATGCAGGCATAAAAAATAATGAAAACCTCTTACTGTTAAAAAAACACTCAGTAAACTAGGGATAGAGGGAACTTACTTAACTTGATAGAAGATGATTATGGAAAACACACAGGTAATGTCATACTTAAAGGTAAAACATGCAAACTTTCCCCTCACAGTGATCAAAATACAGCAGCAGCCATTCTTGGTATTTCCATTTCACATTCTACTGGAAATCCTTCTCAGGGAAATTATGCAAGAAAGAAATACAAAGCATCAGATTGGAAAGGAAGAGTGAGGACGGTTTTTATTTGTGTGTGATAAGAATTCACATAGGAACTACTTCATGAAATCCATAAATTAACGCTATTATAACTAATAAGCAGGTTAAGATCAACAGAGAATAAACTATTTTGTAGGAACAGGTTAGGGATGAGATATCTAAAAAGGAAGCCAAAACAATTTAATTCACAAAAAATAAAAAAATAAAAATAAAAGTAAGCTCAGCAAAAGAAGCATGTGATTTCTACTCCAAAACTACAAAACACAGTTGAAAGAAATTAAAGATCTAAGTAAACCGAATGACATAAAAGGTTTATGCACTGAAAGACTGAATGTTACTAGGATGATGACATTCCGTAAGTTGTTCCGCAGAGTCAGTGTAATTCCTACCAAAGCCCATCGCCTGCTTATGGGGATGGACAGGCTGAGCCCAGAATTCCTATAGGAATTCAAGAGATCTGTACTATCCTGAATCATCATGACAGATGAGACCAAAGGTGGAAGAACCACACTTCCTCGCTTACATGATTATCATAAAACTGCAGTAATCCAGACTGTGTGGTATTGGCTATCAGAGAAACTTAACGACTAAGGAAATGGAAGAGAGCCCAGGGGCAGCTCTTAGAACTGCAGAGTCCATGAAAAGCCTCAAGGTTGCTCCCCGCCAGGGAGTGCAAGCAGTGCTTTTCAAAGGCTGAACTTCTTTCTGGTCTTTGCACAAGAGTGCATGGGACCCAGAGAGAAAATCAGGAGCTCTCCCTGGTGTCCCATTCACTTCCCTAAGTGCCTATCTAGTCCACTTTTATTCCATATTTAGAGTCTTCCATGATTGTCTGTGAAATGATTTCCAGTGTAATTCTCTGTAATTACATAGGACAAACTGGAAAGCTAGATTTGTGTCATCTTGCCCCACAGAGAAACTCCCATTGTCTGCTTTTCAGAAATAAAATTTTATTAGACTTCGATTACACTTAAGTACATTTGTTTAAATATTATTTAATGCTATTTTCTTGCACTGAGGCTGAAGCAACAGGATTGCTGAATTTGCCACAACTCTGAGAGGGATAAGGGGGCCCAGGCGGAGCATCAACCAATAAGTAAAATTAAAATAAATAAGTAAATTCCCAATAGATGAAAGCTAATCTTTTGGAAGACAAGGTAGCCAAGTACTATCAGAGGACTGACACAATATAACCCGTATTTCATATTTTTGTTGTAAAGTATATTTGTGCATGGGGGAGAAAAGCTTGTATCATCTTTTCTCAATTGCCTCTTTTGTATGATTATATCCCAGTGCCATATATATATATATATATATATATATATATATATATATACACATACATACACACACAATATGTCATATATGTGTATATATCATATATATGTACATATATATAAAAACACACGTGTGTATATATAAGATGCATGTGTATATATGGTGTGAGTATGACACTTATGAATGCATTTTTATATACATTAATTTTCTATTTACTCCTTATTCATGTTGAGTTTATCACTTTTTAAAACTCATACAGTCATACTGAGATTATGCTAGAATTCTCTCTTGATGCCCAGGTGTGAGATGGGTTTCCGTGAAGTCTGGAGGAGAACCCTAGGTGTGCAGCAGGCTCCTCCTTACCACCAGGCTACTGGGCCCCTACAGTAGGACCGGGCTGATGTTGAAGCCCTGCCCAGCCCCCACCACCTCTCTAGGTCTCTCTGCTCCCTGTGGTTTCCCCGCTAGCCTCTGGATTGGCTCATCCTTATTCCTACATAGCCTGTCCCGAATTATCTGTCTTTTGTTCACTTCTGTTTTGTACCAAGGCAGGGCAAGGTCCTCTCACTGAAAAGGTGAGAAACCCCAGGATTCTTCAGCTGTGCCCAAGGTACCTGTGGTCATTGACAAAGTGTGTCAGTAATGCGTGATCCTAATTTTGACCACAGTTCTGACTGCCCAGCTGAGCCCTCCTGTCCACTGGGGGACTTCTGCTCCAGGATCAGGACTTCTTGGAGATAGCATCATAACTCCGGCTCTCCTGAAGTCCATCTTTTCTCCACTGGCTTTGTGTCTTCATCATGTTTTCCCTGCAGGTGGACAGTGTGTGGCTGGACTCCCCAAGTTGCTGTTCCAGAGCATAAGCAGTACTCCTGCATGTGTCTACGACGTCTGTGTCTCTAAAGTGGCTTCTCTTCATGAATGTTACTGTGAGGGTCTTAAATTTTAATCAATTTCTGAGGCAATGCTTGATGTGTTTCTCTACTGATAACTTTCCTTGCAAATCTTTTTAATAGGTTAAGGGAATATTTTTCCATTTCTAATTTGCTAAGGGTTTTTGTAAGGTTGGGGATTGTACTAAATTATTTTTTATCATCTTTGACAGAATCATGAGTTTTTGTCTTTCATAAATAAAATTCTGGTAATTCTAATTTAAACTCTGCAGGTTTGGTGAGCTGAAAGGATTGTTGAATCTTAGCCATAAATTTTTTTGTGTTAACATGTTTGTGTTTTCTTTTTTGCCTTCTTTGTCTAGTTTTGATGCTGGAATTGTACTCCACCCATAAAATGAGTTGGTGAATGCAAGTTTTCTTTCTATTACTGGAATGATAACAATAATCTCCACTTGCAGTTTGCCTATAAACACATCTAAACCTGGTTTTTTCTTTTGAGAAAAGATTAGTGTATTGACACAATTACATTGATTATTGAAAGACTATGAACGTTGTGCATTTCTTGTTGGACTTGTGTTGTAAGATCTTGCTTTTGCCTATGTTTTCTTTTTACTTTACATTTTGTTAGGACTACTTCCATTTTATCTAAGTGGTAAATTTTCATTTTTGTGTTTTGCTGGATACTCAAAAATAGTATTGAAGTGAATGTTTTATTCCTACATAATTGACTCAGGGAAAGATTGAGGGGCCAACAGTTTCAGGTCTTCAACATCCCTTATTCTTCACCTCCTGCCTGCCATCCATCTACGATGGGGAGCAAAGGTTGGTGGATGATCTTGGCAGCACATTCAATGAGAATGGTTTGATAAGCAGTCTATCCTCTGATACTTCAAGTCAATGCCATTATGGCCATTTTCAAGGTCGGAATAACTCATTCATTTTTAAGTAAAAAATGAACATACATAGAGCACTTCAAAACTAATAAGCTTGTCCAAAATGTTCCTGGATTTAAAATTATTGAGATGTGGCCCCAAACCAGCATATCAAGATAAATTACATTAATTCCAGTAGAAGTCATTCAGCATGGGTTTTGCTTGCCTGGAACCTAATCTCAGCATAAAATGATTACCTTATATGATTGCATTTATCAGAAGATAACCCTGAAAATAAACACTGCATTGTCAGTTATAAGGCTCATTAGTAAAATCATCCTACTTATCAACTTGCAGGAAATGTAAGTTGATTTACTTTCTCATTACTTTGAAAATGTTTTGTACTCCTGATACATCTTTGTTCTTTTCTTTGCACAAGCAATGAAGTTGTAAGTTCTGGGAAGTAATAGTCTGCACATCATGATGCTTCACTGCATGATCAGCTAACAGGAAATGAATTATGAAGAACAAAGTCTTCGTTACACAAGCTCCAATGATCCTTAATTCTACAAAGAAAAATAGCCAATCAGTTGTGCAAGGTCCCATAAACAAAACAGAATGATACGCATGTGAATTATAATAGACTATGTTTTTATTTTAGTAAAAAGAAGACTATCTTGGAGAGCTTTTTCATAAATCCCCAAAGCCTGTGTGTATAAAAGGATATATATCTTTTTAATCTCCACTACAATTTGGTCTTCAGACTATGGAGATTGGCGTAAATAAGTATGAGTTCTGTGTCCGACTAACAAAATGCATTTTTTGAAAAGAAAAGTTAAACAAGTGACTCCAAAATCATTTAAAATTTCATGTATTACACTGTTTATTTTTACCAACAGGTCATAAACTTACCAGGGGTAAATTACCCACAACTGGACCATCCATCCATGCAGTGTGTGTGTGACGTTACCAGGAAAACAGAGGTCAAAGCTGCCGGGTGGGGCTGAGCAGGGGAAACAGAAGCAAGAGAAAGGGGGCTTTTCCTTTTGCATTTTGCCTGTGAGAAAATGCTCTCTTTCTTTGACTTATTTTATTTAATGAATAAAACTTAATATCTGTACGTTAAAAAATGAGGTCATATTAGAGTTTCCAAGAAAGATAATTGAAAACACATCCATCTCATCCTGTCCAGGTTTCTCTGGAGAAATGATGGTATCAGAAAAACCGATGTATCTCCACTGACCAAAGGTAAAAGACATTTCCTAAATCACTTATCATTATTCAAAAAAAAACCAAAACATGTTTAGTAACAAAACTGCTTGGTTAAGTGTTTGGTTTGCCTTTTCTGCTGAATATTTTGGTAGATTATATCAGTAGTAAGAGAGACATTTTTAATCAATTTGTAGCTAATAAACAAATGAGGAAATTAGAAATCTATGCCTTTGCTATTCTTAATTAATAAGAGTATAGATGCTGATTACCCACAGAGATCAACAGAGGTGACAAATTCTTCTGTGGGAAATGGGGGCAAGATCAGCTAAATGGACCTTCTTGGACACCTGAATCCACTGACCTGCCTTAGCAGCATTAAATAAGGATCAGCATTTCCATATACCTGCTGATATGATGCTATTTGTAATGGTGTGTGTGCGTGGCTGTGTGTGTGTGTGTGTGTGTGTGTGTTTCTATAGTTGAAAGCAAATTTATTTAGCTTTAAACTTTAATTTTATGACAAATGCATTGTTACAAAAGCTTTCTTTTGGCAAGTGTGTGTGTGTGTGTGTGTGTGTGTGTGTGTGTGTGTGTGTGTGTACTGTATGCTTTTATTTCTCTTAACCTCTTGCATTATCTTTTACTTTTCTTTTTAACTGTCTCCAACTCAGTCAGTCATTACTCCAAATGTCACAGCTCTAAATATGTTATGAGGCAAGTGGTAGTCAGAACTGCTTGAGTGTTAGACGATACGCACTTACACTCAGTGCTGGTATAAGATAGATTCAGAATTTAAATCCCTAACTTCTGGGTCCTCTAGCAGTCCAAGTTTGCTCTTATTTAGTTAAACCATAGCTGTATCTTCTTAATCTCAGTCTTAGTACCTGAAATTCAGAGCACAATGGCAATGATTTCAAAAATATTAAGAAACTCCTCTAGGAGTAGAAAATAATATTTTCCAAGAGCCTAAACTTGTCAAAAGATTTATGATCCAAAATTTTTAAAACGTAGAACACAATCACTTGGTCAGTTTTCACAAATAGCTAGCAGATAGCCAAAGAAGGAAATTAGGGTTGATTCTAAGTCAGTTTCCGATTTGGAACCCAATTAGTAGATTTTACTTGTGAAATGAATGGTTTGCATGGGAAATGTGTAGCAATAATTAACTGAGAGAAAAAGATATCGGGCTAGGTTTCTAACAACTTCAGTATATTACATTTATATTTTAGACTCATTCCATAATAGATGAAAGTGTGCTTTTCATGGAGCAGATGACATCACAGCTCCCCTGCTGTAGGGATTATTCCAGACATTCCAATGGAGACATAATCCCTTTTGTGCATCTGAAATTAAAATGAATCATATGCAAAAAGAGACCCAGTGGAGAGGGTCTGTGTAGCCCATTGTGACTATTATGCATGACAGAACTGTCCGCTGGGCTCTGCAATAGGTAAATTGTGCAAAATAAAGAATAGCATTGCTCCTCTGTGATAATTACGTTCTACAGGATGTTTCCTTGCCGGCAAAGAGATGGAATGAGAGAGATTTAGATATGTATATTAAAAAGTTTGTTTTTGAATAGCAAGCAAACTTAAAATCGGTACCCTTCATGAAAATTCAATTCATCTTGGATATTAGAAAAATAAAAAAGCATAAATAAATGAGGCAGATGTTGGCAGTCTGAGTAGGCCACAAATCTGCTCAACCTTAATAACCGAAATCCAAAAGGCAGATGGTGGGAGCCCCAACAAAACGGAGGAAATTCTCCAAGATTTGGAGCATTTCTCTGCAGATTGGTAAAATGTCCTTATGACAAAGGAAATGTTCCATCACCACTTGAAATATATTTTTTAAATATTTAGAGTAGATTTTTATTTTCTATCAAGGCTTGTTAACTCAAAAATACAATAAGGTCATGATAAAATCTGTTAGGAACTTGAGCGGATTTCCAAAGGAAGGAAAACCCAGATGGAAACTCATTGACTTCTTTATGTTCTCCCATTAAAATAAATCAATCCTGTCGCAGAAACATTCCCCACACACCTCCTGTCTTGCTGTCCTAATGCCCCCTCCCTAGCAAAAGACAAAACCTGATTTGACGAAGGCATATCCTCCTTTACGAGTTGTCTACAGTTGTCTACAGCGCACAGTGAGATCGAATTTCACTCTGTGAACTGGAATTCCAGCTTGTCCTCTCATACACAGCTCCAGCTTTCTGTAGATGAACTTTTCTCCCTTTGTCCTCCTGCAGTGGTGCCCGCAGGGTTTTCCTACTGGAACTGGGGAGCTGCTTCTGGGTGGATCGAGCCAGCCTCCTCTCTCCGCCACACTGAGCAAAGGAAGACTTGACGCTGGATGCACAGTCAGTCTGCTGAAGTTCAGATTGAGTGGGCACAAAGACAGATGCTGTTCCAGAGCGGTCAGTAGCCCGGTTATTTCAACCAGTAATGTGAGGACAAATGGGCTTCTGGTTATTGAAATCTCTTTCATGGAGGAGGTGGATACGTTGTAGAACCTACCCTGTTCAAGGCACTCCTATAAAGACTTGGAAACAACAATTTCTCTTCACGTGCAGAGCCTATCACAGTGAGGGAGATAGAAAGTAATCAAGAAGAGCACCCACTAGAAACTTAGTGATTATTTTTAAAAATGAGAAATAATCATAAACAGGTATGCAAGATGTCCCGATGTCTGGGCAGTGGTGGTTGGGAATATCATTAGGTGGAGTGGCTTACCTGGATGACTTGGGAGAGAAGATGAGAGGGCTGAGAGGGTTTACTACATGGGTTTTGGGAGATGGAGCAGCCACAAAGTCATAGCAATGTCCTGGGGCAGGGGTACCAGCAACAACCAGGGTGCTAATGGAGCTTCTCCAGGGGAGACCAGAGGAGGGGACATAGACCTGGGCATTGCAGTTGGAGCTGGCATCTGAAAAATAGGAATTTCTCAACAGTTCTTAAGAAAGACCTGTCTCCTGAATATGAAGCCTCATGCTAGCCAGTTAGTGTGTGCTGCAATGACAAGATGCACAGAAGGATGACTGGGAGAATCTAGATGAAAGGAGAAACTCCTTCAGCTCGCTCAGGACGCACAGCTTCTGTGTGCCACACCAGACATTTCCCCCCTCTGGGGACAGTAGGACATGACTGAAAATGAATTCCAGAACTAGATTTTGGTGTGTGCAGAAGTTCACACACGTGGATGTTCTTATGTAAATATCTAGAAGCCCTGCCCACCTCCTGGCACCTGCACATTATCTCTTTTCATCTTGCAAGAGAGTTCTGGAAGACACAGCCCAGGTGTGTGTCTCACTGCCCGCGGGTTGTGCGGCCCCACCAATACGAACCCAGGCTTCGGGCCTTGCAGCTCCTGCCCAAAGCACCAAGAAGCTCTCCAGCTACAGGCCTTCAGATTCTAGTTTTTCATCACTTACATGTGGGAAAACTGTCAACTTTTAAATATTGACCTCGGATCTTTTTTGACATATTTATCTATCAGTTGTAGGAATTGTTTTGTCCATTCCTTCTATCTTATGGAGGCAATCAATCGCTTACCTTCAGAGAAAGTGTTTTGTTCTTTTTTCCAACCTGGATATCACCTTTATCTCCTCATGGTCATATTGCAGCAGTCAGGACCTCCAGTAGAATGTCCTCTTGCAGTGATTAGAAAAGAAATCCGTAGCTTGTTTCTGATCACAGGGAGAGCCCATCTGGCATCCCTAATTGAGGAACATGTCTGTTGAAAATACTTTCCTTTATCAAGTTTACCAGCTTTCTTCTACTCCTACCTTGCTAAGAGTTTTTAATCAAGAATAAGTGTTCTATTTTTCCAAATGCTCTTTCTGCATCCACTGAGATGATCCTAAGATTTTTCTTTGTCTTTTGACATGATAGATTAGGTTGATTGATTTGTGAGTGTCAAACAAGGCCTCATAGCTTTACACAAAGTCAAATTTGGTTTGTTAATATTTTGCGGAGGTTGTTGGTTTGATTTTGATGAGAGAAATTGATCTGCCCTTTCTTATAATGCCTTTATCTTATTTTGGTATAACAGTGACTTGTTGGCTTCCTAGAATCTTCCCTGTATTCCTTCTCTTTCTTTGGAAAAAACTTGTAAATAAGTGGTATAATTTCTTTGAAACTGTTTTCTACAGTTCATTAGTGAAATGGCCTGGGCTAAGGTGCTTTACTTTATTCATAGTTACTTATTAAACATAAGAATATGTAATAAACTATTATTTATTACTCTATCGTTTAGTAATATTTTATATTCTTACAAATTGTATGGTAAGGTTAAAATATGTACAATTCTGTGATGTATAATATCAACCACAGCACTCATTAATTATAATAATGCTTATTAATTTCTAAACAATTGATTTAAATCTTGTAATAAATTATTAAAATGGCATTTCTTCATGTGCGACTTTTGGTAGTTTGTGTCTTTCAATTGATTTTACCTCACTTAAATAGTAAATTTATAGGCATGCTTTTGTTCATAGTATTTCTTTACTTTTCTTTTAATATCCATAATATCGGTGGTAATGGTCTTATTTTAATTTTAGATATTACTAATTTGTGTGTTCTAATCTTTTCTTTGTGGGCACATATAAAGGTTCATCAAAGTTACCAATCTTTCCAAAGAATTAACTTCCAGTTTTGATGAGTCTATTTTTATGAGTTTTGTTTCATATTTCATTAATTTGTACCCTGATTTTTCTTTCCTTCTTTCTACTTGCATTATGGTTAAATTGATTTTTCACTAGATTATTAAACTGGAAGGTCCCACAGTGAATTTTGAATCTTTCTACTTTTACAACAGATAGAGCCTATGTTCATGTATTTCTTTCTAATCATTTTGGCTATCTCCCATAAGTTGTCATCCAAGTGTTTACATCAACAATTAGGTTAAAATACTTTGAAACTTTTTTATTGAGCCTTCTTTGTTCTATTAAAAGCATATTTTGTACTACCTAATCTATGAAGATTTGCTTGTTTTCTTTCTGACATTGATTTCTTGTTTAATTCCACAGTGGTATAAGAATATAGTTTGCATATTTTTTCCTTCCAAATTCCCTCATGCATGTTGTGATTTTCAGATTAGAGTCTATCAGTTAAAAAATGCATTTGGATTTGAGAGAAATGCATGCTCTGCTGTAGTTAAATTTCGCATTCTGTAAATAGGAATTCGAGAGAACTGATGAAGTCGTGTGCTGATCAGAACAAGGAGAAGGTTACTCATGTCTCTCCGATCTATCAGTTCTTACAAGAGAGATTTGAAAGTCTCCAACTCTCGTCATGGATTTGCCTGTTTTCCTTTTCCGTTCCTTGTGTGTTTTGAGGCTCTGTTATTACACACGCCCCTTAAGGGTGGCAGTGACCTCTTCCACACCTGAGCCTTTCATCAGTTTGTAGTGTTGCGCTTTTTCCCTGACGAGTTCATTGATCTGAAGTTTGGTTTCTTTAACATTAATATGGTTACTTCAACTTTCTTCTAACTAGTGTCAGCATGACATCTCTTTATTCATGCTTGTCCTTTAACCTGAGTCTTTATGTTTAATGTGGGTTTCTCACAGTCAATACATTCATTCTAAAGATCTCTGTCTTTCCATTGGTATAATTAGACCATTTACATTTAGATTGATTATATTGATAAAAGTGAATTAAATCCACCTGGTACTGACCTAATATCTTTTTATTACACTTACTTTTGTTTCTTTTATTTTCTCTGCCTTCTTTAGTATTGCGGCATTTTATATTCAGCTGTAGTTCCCTTAAAATGCCAAATATCTTCTTTAAAAATTTGTAGTGATTTCCCACAAATTCGCAAAAGCTATATTCCCCTTGAAATTGTTCCATAGTGTTTGGAACCCATTCTGCTTTCTCATCGCCTCTGGCAGTTTCTCTTTGAAGCTCATGTCATGCAGGTTCTATGGGTACATCATCAGAGCCTATCATCAGAACCCCTAATTTGTTTCTTGGCTCTCACAATCCGTTGTTGGAAATCAAAGTGCATTTCATGTCTACCGATGCTTTTTTCTGGCCTTTCCTTTTGCTTGTTCCTTGTTTTTGCTTTTCCGCTTACATTACCTTTCCCCTCTTACAGTGTTGCCTACTTTATCTTTCCACTAAACCTTTTCTGACAATCCAAAATCTGTATCATATTTTCATCTCATTTTTGAGGCTTGCTTTGTTCTTCAGGTTGTTTCTTCTTGTCTTCTTAGCTAGTCTCCTAAGAGGCTGATGTAACATTTGCTGTAACTATGGGAGGCAGGAGCCTCCAACTCTTCCAGCCTCTCTGCCTTCAGAGGCAACCACAGGCTTCTGGAGATCGCTGTGCATTGAGTCCACATCTTGCAGCTCTTTGAGTTTAGTATCGGTCGTCACGGAGCAGTGCGAGGAGTCTCTGATTCAACGTCCTGCTGTTGCTCACCATTGTTCCCTAAGTGAGACAGAAGGGCTAGAAGGAGCTGAAATCTGAGAATGACCTTTACCAGATGGGATGGGGCTCGGGCATGGTCTCACGAGTAGACTATTGTTATTTAGATGTGAATCATTTCTTAGTAATTGATTTTCCCTTTTCTCATCCAGAACATAAAGTGATTTTGCTCAGATCTTGACCAAAATAATTCAGTGGAGTTCCTGATGGTAAAGATTAGGAAAGCATGTGTTTTTCCTCAAACAATGACTGCTGAAGACTTTCACACTCACAGAATCCACATGCGCTTCTAGTGATTTGTCAGAGACCCCACTCATGAGTTCCTACTACTTTACTCTTTCAGTAACTTTTTCAAGTAAGATGGTCTTGGCTCTGAATCTTGATTTCAGAATTCAACTGTCTCACCAGATTTGGTGATGGCAGTTTATGTAAATCCTCTAAATAGTCCAAGAAAAGTCATTGATTTTCAGGCTTTTTGTCCGTTTCTCATGTTTTATATTTGCTGCAGAAGTGATGGCTCCCGTGATCTTCCCAGTAAGAGGGGAGACTGGAATTCCCACCCCAACCCCTCCCCCTTCTTCTCCTGAATCTAAAGAGACTGAGGAGAGATCTCTGTGGATATACAGCTCCACTGAAATGAAAGGAAAAATTGTAAGTGATGGAGATTTTGGGTAAAATCTCCATTTATTTTTAGTTATATTTTATGTTTCCATCTTTCTCCTTTCTTTCATGGTTAAGGAAGTTCTGGCCTCTCTGTTTAACCTTGCTTTGCTCCATTCTTTTGTAAGGTACCATCAAAAAAAGAGACACTGACAAGACAAAAAGGAAGTGACTGAGCGCCCATCAGAAACAACCCCTGAGGTCGGCAGTAGAACTCCCTCATTCTGTGAAGAACAACTCAGAGGTCGAAACAGTACCAAGACTCAGTCAACAATGTCCGGCTTCTCTGGGCAAAAGGAAAGTGAGCCCAACTCTTAGAGTCTCTCTCTCTGCCTGTTCTGGATGCTATGGGACTGGTTTCAAGAAAACAGCCCATTTATTAAGTGCTACCATATAACTAACAGCAATATACAGAATTATTACACCTGTGTGGGTCCTGAGGGACTGCCTCCTCTTCACTGAGCATTACACCTCCTTGGTGCCAGAGGTGAAATACAGGAGAAGGCGTCTGGGTTCCGCAGGGTTGAGTCTACAAAGCCCTGGCAGGAGTAGTGGAGGTCATGTTTGGATCCAAATATCAGTTGACAGCGTCCTCTAATGTGCAGTTTGGAGCTTGGGTAATAGCAGTGAGGAAAACTCATTATAAGCCCTGCAAGAAGACAGTGTCACATGCCATCTGATGCTCAAAGGGGTTTCAGGGACTCCAGGGAGCTTAGCCTGAGGACAAAACCACCCTTGCACCAGCAAGTGTGGGTGGAAGGCTGCAGTGGCCCACAGAAGTGCCTGCAGGCAGCGGGGTACCTGTCACCTGCGGTATTACCCTGGCTTTGAAAAGCCCCTCTTCCTTTTTTTAAGGATCTAAACCTTTCACTCTCATTTTGTGCACCAAGGAAAACTGACAAGCATTATTCTCATGTCTCAGCTTTGAAAAGTGCTCCCCGTTTGGCAGACTTCCTTGTTACAAGCTTAGAGTGTAGGAATGTTACCCCTCAGACATCCATGGCAGTGAGTCACTTGAACTTGTTTCTCAAGTGTTTATGGCAGTTTGGAGACTATCAGCAATGTCCCAGCTGGTACGTAAGTCCCATGGTCGTACTTTACTTTCCGTAGGACCATTCACATTTTAATAAAACAAACTGGCAATTAATTTCTGAAATAGAGGAAAATGAATCAAAATGGCTATGATATGATTGTAACAGCCCTGCTTTAAGGAAGCCAGCTCAGTAGATGGGACATAAAGTTCTAAGGCTGCAGGGCTGCTAATTCCTGTACAATAGATAAAACATTTGAACAGCAGCATATACAAAAAGCAAACAGAGGCTTTTATAAAAGTCTTTTGTAATAGACTACTATGAGGCTTAATGTTTTTAAAAATTGTTTTCATACTCATTTAATGAAACTAATTTTCTTGAGCACTCGCTATTTTGTTCTGGGGTCTTCCAGGAGCTGAATCTCGGTCAGTCAAGTGCAAGTTATTTACTTGAAAAGTTATTTCAAGAAATGCTGATGGAAAATTGATGATGAACCTGGGAGTACAGTTCAGCTGGAAAGCATGTGCTTCATATGGCCAGGCACTGATCCCGTCCTCAGTACACACACACACACACACACACACACACACACACACACACACATATACTGAACTGAGACAGGAAAGCATAAAAAGCCAAGAACTTTCAGCTGCCCATGTGGACTTTTGAAGTTATCCTGAGGGAAGAAGTGTGGGTGTTTATCTTCTGTGGAGACAGTTGTGAATCCCATGGCACTGTGACCGGTTGATGTGCACATGCCTGATGCCCCCTGCCCCAGAATGAAGTCCTGGGCCACAGGGACTACAGGTGCTCAGGGCTTCGGTTCTCCAAGCATGGTCTCCAGCCACAGCAGAGCATCAGCCAGGGCCATGTGAAAGCACCAAGCTCTCCTCCCCTCCTATCAGGAAAATCACCTCCCACAGAGGTTCACTGCCAGTCTCCATTGTCAATGGCTGCTCTGTGAATCTGCCACACACCCTTCACTTCAGGAAGACCATTTACATTTCCTAGTGTGGAGACTCAATTTTCTGAATGCTGGAACTTTCTCTGCTGACTCTCTTATTTGCAAAAACTAAAAATTAAAAAAAAAATTACAGTGTTTTTGCTATGCAAAGACCTTTAGGAGGTCAAGTCATTTTATTCATTGCAAACGTGAAATAGATTTTCACATCTGCTCAATGTTAGGTGAGCATTATCTTTTATCTGAATGCATGTGAGCTGTCTTAACAAAGTACCTTAAGTGGTTAATATCTAAAAAACAGAAGCTTACTTCTTGGGTTCAAGTAGCTGGGAAATCCAAGATCAGTGTGTTGGCACTGGAGTGTGAGGAGGGCTTCTGTCTCTCCCCGGAGTTGTGATTGAGAGAAGGACTCCTTTCCCTCAAACTCTTGCATGAGAGCACAAATCCCACTCAACAAGAAAGAGCCGTCCAGAGGAAGCGCCTCCTAAAGGCTGTGTCTCTTACTTCTGCTACATCCAGCCCTGCATTTTAACATCGATTTCGGAGGTGCAACTTCATCCAACTTGTGACATCCTTATTTTACTGTTTAGGTGTAAAATTTTAGGGAAAAAAAATCTTCTTTTTTGTTTCATAAACTTTAAATTTGAGTTTGTTTATCTACTTTTGCCCAAAAGATGCATAATCCCATGAGCAATCTAAAGCTGCTCTGATCCTAAACATTTCTAAGAGGTATTCACCCTAGATATTTTTTCACTTTCATGTGAATTAGAATCATCTTCTAGGGTTCGTCTAAATCTCTCAACACCCTAGCCCCAAACACAGAAATTAAGTCACAATCCCTAGAGGTAGAAGCCAGCCAGAGTCATATGAGTAAATAAATGACCTAATACTTTGAACTTTTAAAAAACATCTAGTTACAACCAATGGCAATTGAACCAGTTCCATGACCTTAGAAATTTTTAAAGGAATTAAAGTGTCATTAAACAGTGTGAGCAAGCACTTGAAGTTTACAGAACGATAACAAAAAAAGGAAGCAAATAAAATTCAGGTTCTGAGCTTGTTTGGAATGCGTGAACCCACTGAGGTTCTGGGGATCGCGTTGGATGTGCCCACCCTGTGCTGTGTGGAGTTCCAGGCCAACTGTGTCATCTCACCTGAGGAGGCTGTGGTTCTACCTTCAGATGACAGAGACACCCTACAGGGACCCTGGAAGCTGAAACGGAGATGGAGGAGGCAGTACCTGCATGAGGGAGGCTGCCAATGTGCCAAGGAAAACCCACTTCTCCCCAGCAAGAACAGGGGCCACTGAGAAGCCTCCTAGATTCATCTGTTCTAGGAGTGTGAAAGGTATTTGAAGTAAAATCTAAACACCTTGTGCTTTAGCTCCATCTGTTAAAAGGATCAGCAGTCTGGAAAATGGTTGATTTATTTTCTCTTTTTCAATAAAATCCTGTGATCGTGTGGCCTGTAGATTATTTCCTTGTGCTTTTGTCTGGCATAGGTAGAGATGCTGGCTTTATTTTCCCCTGCCCGGTTGAAATGCTAAGGAAGTCTTCACTATGGGAGGTGGCCAGATGTGAGCCTCAGGACTGCAGCACCAGCGAGAGTGTGCAGAGGAAGCAGGGGCTGACGGAGCCTCACTGCAGTGAGAAGCCACCAGGCGCCTTGAGCTACTTGCTTTAGGACTGAGAGCACAGTCGTCCTTGTGAGCTAAGAGAAATCCGGGTTTGATTTCTGCGCCCAGCTGAAGACATTCCTAACTTTCCCAGATGCTTATGCTATTTCCAATTTCCAGTTTGGAACTGTTTACAGATGCTTCCCGAATGCCAGACACTCCATTTATTCTAGCCGAAGTGCTGATTGGTGGGAGTTTGGGGAGGATTCATGATAAACAGAGATATTGAAATATGTGCAATGCGAAGGTTCCTGGGAGGTCTTAAAAACTTACACATTTTAGGACTCTGCAGTCGGACGTGGTGGTGTACACCTGTAATCCCAGCATTCGGGGGGCTGAGGCAGGAGAATTGCTGTGAGCATGACCCTAGCCTGGGCTCCATATTGAGTTCAAGGCTGCCGTGAGCTACTGGCAAGACCCTGTCTCAAAAAATGAAAAGAAAAAGTGAAGAGACTTTGCAATATGGATTAAACACACCGAGCCACCAGACCACAGCAATTAAGAATATTTGTTCAGGGCATGCTTGTCTGCAAAGCACAGATGCCCAGCTGGCTCACTAAAGTATGGCTAAAATATGTATTTGTATTTAGTTTACCTTGGTCTTTCCTTTATTTTTCCCTATTTTTATTTTGACAAGTTTTAAACCCAGGGCAAAACATATACATCACAAAGCCATTAAAGGAATACCCATAAACTTTTGCCTAGATTCATATATATATATATATATATATATATATATATATATATATATATTACATTAATAATATAAGGTACTACTATATATTAATATAATGTATTATATTTTATATCCACACATAAAATAGTTATATTTTATATACACACACACATATATACATATGTAACATTTATATAGAGAGAATATTATATTTTAAAGTATTTTGTGGAAGATTTTATGGGTCACAGACATAAGTAGACAAAACCCTAGATACCTAGCTGTGCATCTCCAAAGAATAAAGGCAATTTTCAATACTTTTGTGATGTAAGCTGTATTCGGGAAATTGATACTAGGACAATATTCTAATCAACTGCAGAGTGCCAAACATAACAATAGTCTTGGCTAATTTTGCTTTTCGTACAGCTCTCATCAGAGATCATGCACTGCACTGTTACGCCAAGCACAGCATGCACTTTAGAAGTGAACAGTTTGCCGACTTTTACTTTCCTCCTTCGTCTTTTGTGCCAGGTGCTTTTTAAAAGAAATTCAGCTAGTTTTGAGGCATGATCCTCAAATTTTATTGACATAAAATTCATGTGCAAGAAAATTCAACCTTAAAGGCACTCTATCCAGTGATTTAATATATTTGAAAGTTTTGCAACCACCTTCACTATTTAATTGCAGAACACCTTAATCACCCGCAAAGCAGATGGCCAGTCTCCCTCCACCACCAACGCTTGGCGATCACCAATCAGCCTGCAGTCGTCTCCAGCTTTGCCTACTCTGGACACTTTGTATACATGTGGGGTCATAAATATGTGGGCTTCTCTGGGTGGCTTCTTTACATAGCAAAATGTTTGCAATCTTTGCACATGTTACCAAAGGTGCCAGCATTTTCTTCCCCTTTGCATCCCACTGCGTGGATGTGGCACCTAAGACTTATTCACTGCTGAGTGGAGGGACATTTGCATGCCTCATTTTGTAGATATTATGTTTGTTTGTTTGTTTGTTTGTTTGTTTGTTTTGTGGTACTGGGGATCAAACTCAGGACCCTGCGCTTGCTAGGCAAGCGCTTATTCCACTGAGCTATATCCCCAGCCCCTTTGTAGATATTATGAAATATACTGCTGTGAACATTCAAGTAAAATGTTTCTGGAATAGACATTTCAATTATTGTAATGGTATTTTAGGAGTGGAGCTGTTGGTTTCATCCTTACCAAAACTCCTTATTATCCCAGATTTTGATCCTAGCTGAACTTGTGACTGTGAAGAGGCATCTGCTGTGAGTTAGTTGTATATCTGTGATGACAAATGTTCAGTGTCTTCCTGATCATGTTTATCTTTGTTAGATATATGTCTCATCTCTTCAAGCCTCTTGTGCAGTGTCAACTGGACTTTCTGTTAATGTTTGTGCTGTATATGTCATAGCTACTAGAATTTAATGAGATATATGATTTAGAAATCTTTTCTCCAATTCGGTGGTTTGTTACTTGTCTACTCAACTTCTTAAAACTGTCTTTGAAGCACAGACACTTTAAATGAAGTAAATATTTTCTATTTTTCATCTTCGTAGGTGGTTTTGGTATCATATCTAAGACAGTATTCTCTAATTTAAAACAATAAAGATTTATGCTTTTGTCCTCTAAGATTTTTTTAGGTTCAGCATCTACACTTGGCTCTTTTATTTATATTGAGCCTGTTTATATGTGGCATGAGATGAGGAACCAAATTTGTCATGCAGGCATCAGATTATCTCAGCATTATGGATAGAAAAAACTATTCTTCCCTTTTAAAGTTCCCTGACGTGTGTGTCAAAATCACTTGTCCACAAATACAAGTGTTTGCTGCTGTTGTTACTCAAGTTAGACTCTGAGTTCTATCTTTTTGAGGTATCTGACTATCTTTATACCAATATCAAACTGATTACTACTGTAGCTTTGGAGTGAGTTTGAAATTAGGATAAGCGAGTTCTCCAACTCAGTTTTTCTTTTCCTCAGATTCTTTCACCATTGTGAGTCACTTACTGCCATTTCAGTACTAGAACCAGCTTATTAATGTGTCCATAAAAGGACTCTCAGCTTTGGAAAGGGCTTTCTAAAGAATTTCGGCTGATGATATTGACACTGATGACTCAGACTTGTGCAATCCGTGAACAGCCAGTGTTTTGCCACTTGCCCAGGGTGTCTCAGGCACTTCCCTGAAGCTACTTTTTGTTTTCAGTGGGCAAGTTGCACAACCTTTTAATTTGATAGTGAGATGATTCGATTATTCTCAAGTATTCTACTTTTTCTTGTCATTCTCAATTAAATTCCTCTATTTCATTTTTCTTTGAAAAATCTAAAACAAAACTAATTTACTACATAGATTATATATTCTACAACCCATGGGCTTTCCAGACATGGAATCACATCCCATCCCAGCGGGAAGGGCTTAGGTTCTCTGTGACCTAGATTCCTCCCACCTCTCCTGGGTGGAGGAGGCCAGTGCCGCAGGCAGCCGCACTGCCCCGTTGGCTGGTCCGTGTCCCAGTGCATCTCCTGAGGGACACCGTGGCTGATCGACTTGCTCATTTATTAAAGTGTTGCCTCTGAGGTGTCTTCAATATAAGACTCAACTTTGTTCCTTTGTCCCTTTAAATATACGCAGCCTGTGATGGGATTCTTTGAGGCACTTTTTTCCATATTTCCTGCTATACAAATTTTAAACATGGCATTCTACCCTGATCTGTGATTCAGTTTCAGGAAGCTGGAATCCACTGTGGCCTGAAAATGTTAAATGGAATCAAGAAATAAACAATTCAAAAGTTTTAAATAAATTTTATAAGGATACTATTATATTTGTTCTATTTTATTAGTTATTATTCATCTCTGACCGTGTCTAATTTAAAACTTTAACTTTGTCATATGTAAAGAAAAAAAGTTAGATGTATGTATTGCAGCTTGGTACTACCGGCAGTTGCAGGAATCTACCACAGATCTTAGACCATCGCCCCTGAACACGGAGGTCAGGGCTGTTACACAGAGTATGTGCAGTGCTGTGTGCAGATAGTTTAAAAGAAGTAAGTGCATTTGTTTTGGGAGCAAACATTCAAAACAGATTTTACGAATGGACTGTACAACCAGTGATGCTCAGGAGCCAGCCTCCTACCAGGTCAGCCCTCCTTTTCTCTAGTCTTTTTATCTTCTGTCCTACACCCGGAAACATGGCTATTTGCTACAAGTTCTCTGGACGTCTTGGCTTCTTCAGGATGTGGCGCAGTGCAGGTCCCCTCGGGGTTTGGTGAGATGAGTCTCCCGTCTGCATCAGTTTACTCTTTCCTGGAATTCTCACTTTAACATTTCCCATCCTCTGTTCATCTGCCCACCTGCTCCATCTCCCTTTGGCTCCTGCTCCCAAGGCCACGCACAATACAGACACGTGGACAATCCTCCCTACTATGAGTCCTCAGCTCTCAGAAAGAAACAACTCTGAGTCCAGTATGTCTCTTTCTTGACATATCTAAATATGCTGGTCCTCAGTACAGCTCTTGCAATTCAACAAGATATTTATACAGATCAGTAATGTATTTTACATAATTGTGTTTAATACAAATGTAAGCATGTTTTACTCTGTGACTGATGTCATATATATTATATAAGTAATAATGTGTATTGTTTTCATAAAAAGGAAAAAGGAATATAAAAAGGAAATTTCCTTTCATAAAAAGGAAAAAAGGAACTGAACTAGTGAGGAAGCACCAGGTCCTGGCCAAGGGACAGTAGGAACCCTGCTGAGACATGACCCAACTTCAGAAACACATTTTGATTTGTTAATACCTTCTTTTGTTGAATACCAGGGCTGGACATCCTAAGAAGTTCCAAACAAACAAGACAAAAAACTGTGTTTATGAATCCCTATTGAGTAAAAAGAGAAAAACATAAGCAGCAGATTTTGTTTGCTAATTTCCAACAACCAGATGATGAACCCCTCAAAGATATATGCCGAGCTTCATCAACTTGATGGCAGTACGAGGTAGATTAGGGTGCGAAGCTGCTCACGTAAAGCCATGTTCTTCCATTTCTGTTCAGTTGGAGTTTCACACGCAGACTGCATTAAGTTTTGGCACATATCCCATATTTTCTTCTTCAAGGTTTGAAATTTCATACTATTATTCTTAGATGTAAATAATTTAACTGCTAAATTTAATTAAATAATTAATTATAATGCAATCATTATGAATTATTTAATGGGCACCAGCACTACTTATCTGTGTCCATACCAGTCAAGAGCACAGTCCACACATACTACTGACTCCCATGAGCAACATGCCTGCACACAGGGGTCTTAACAGGGCAGCTCCAGGGTGGTCCAGAGAGAGAGTGTCCTAGTGCACCCAGATGTCCCTCAGACCACCCATGCTGAGGCAACAAAATACCAGTAGTGTGATGAATTTTAACTAATGCATAATGTTTTGTAAAATTTTATTTTTGATACACATCTGAAAATGTTTATTCTCAGAAAAAATGCATCCAGAAATATATCTCTTTCAAAAAAATTATTGTACATACATACACAGTGATATCTCAGTTCACAAACATTTCTGTTCACAAAAGATTAGGTTTACGGGCAGAAGCATCTGGGAAAATTTTGCGTCTGTTCATGAACCCCACGTCAGGAGAGGAATGCAAGTGCAGTCACCTTCCCCAGATCCCTGGAAAGAACACAGCTCATAAACAGAGGTAGCCCTGTCTGCACACACACATGTACATGTCTGTGTTTCCACCGATACACAGAAGGACTGTATATAAATACATGGAGTATTTGTATTCCGTGATACACAGAACGTCTGTATCCAAATACATGGACATAGAGGTATCCACCATGTATTTCCACCGTATCCACTGTGGGTTTCCGCTGACACACAGAACGTCTGTATACAAATACATGGACATAGACGTATCCGCCTACATTACAGAAATCATGAAGCATTCTGGTATATCAGAAGTGCAATAGTCATGAGCAATGGTGCCGCATGCACACTTCAACCTTGGGACAAAGACGCCTCCCTTTCAGTGGTGAAAGACTGTGATGCAGTTTAAGTTTAGTGGTCTTTGCCTTTATACTATTTCAGCCTTGTGATAGGACTGCCACGGGTAACACGTCTTGTTAAAATACTCCCAGTGAAGTCATATTTGAGGGTTTGTACTCATTTTTTAGTGTTTAGCTTATGTGCTTATGTGTTGCTATGAGATTCTGCTTCACAGCTACACCTTTCCTGTAGTGAAACTTGACATAACAACTCTCTGCATCTACTCTAATACCATGCAGGTATATTCTGTGCTGCAATGTGCTGTTCAGTTAAGGGTGTGTCTCGGTGACTTCTTTTTTGTGTCATAACCAGTTCAAAACCTCTCATCAGCGAGTTTTTATTTCCTAAAAAAATTTGCTTTATAGTTTTTGAAATGGAAGAATTACCATCTTGAAAAAATGTTGTAGTTCCTTATCTCAGCTCCACCATTGAAAATTTTATCTTTTCTAAGGCTGATGCTGAGTTCATCATTTTGCTTCTGACCAAAGGAAAAGCACAACTGATATGCCTCAGATCGTGCCAGTGTTCCTACTGTGGCCTTTGCCTTAATTTTTGTATACAAAAAAACCTGAGAAGTCCTAGAAACTACCCTGGAGATAGAGAGATACCTTGTCAATGAAGAGGTTTGTTCTTCCACAAGGAGGTGAGGTGAGGCCCCCCTTTGCCTCTTGGCTTTATGGATGAATGGTGATCACAAAATGTTATCAACACTGTGCTACCATGTGCCACCGCCAGAACTTGGTCATGAGTAAGGGGCTCCATAGAGCCAGGACACTTTGCACCTCACAGTAAGGGCTGCACAAATACCTCCCTCACTTTGATCCTATGTGCAGTTCATATTATTCCCTATAAACTCCACTAAGTATATTGGAGCTTCTGGTACATAGTAGATGTTTAATAAATATTGGCCAAGATCATTGGAATACTAATCCTAGAACATTTAATTCAGGATTTTGACACATCACTTTCCTTCTGTCCAACAGTGTATCAGAAAACCCTATTTTCTCTAATGAGGATTGTCAAAAAATGTAACATCATAAAGTTCAATTTTTATATTGCTGCCTATATTTTAAAGCACATGCAAATGTTTGAAACAAATATTAATGGAATCTCTTCAGCTTCTAGACCATATTATTTTTTCTCAACATTTCCAATGCCCTCTTACAGACCTACCTATTCTTTATTTCATGTTTTCCTTAAGCAAACTAGGTAATATTTGGCCAGACAATTAGAATATAAATCTACATTGTATAGAGGGCACTGGGCAATTCCTCTGGGGCATATGAAGAAGTCTGAAAATAGGTCCCTTGACCCTCAGTCTTGGTGTATTTAAATGATATTACCTTCTCTTATTATGGAAATGAGCAATAAAGGAGATGAGAATGTTTGAAAAGAATTTTGTTAGTGATAAGCATAGTGATTTTAGGAAAAGGAAAGCTAATATTCTTGATGAAAATAACCATATATAAATATAAAATTTTCCAAATGATATTTAGGTATTACAGAAATACCCTACTAGTTATTTCAAATTTTCCTTAAATGTTGTTACAGAGTCTAGAAAGCTGTGCTGACAGAGCTTTTTGATAATTAGCAGTTCCTCAAGAATGTGACAATCATGTTACAGTAGATTATTTTAATCAAAATGAATATTTGTAAGGATGAATGAATGATGAGTAAGTCTGAGGTCTAAAGATGTTGGTGGACAGTCCAGTGAATTTTTCTGATGAAGATAAAAACATGACTAACGAGGGGCTGGGGATATAGCTCAGTGGAATAAGCGCTTGCCTAGCAAGCACAGGGTCCTGAGTTCGATCCCCAGTACCGCAAAAAAAAAAAAAAAATCACTAACGAGATATATTAGGTTGGGGCAGTATCAATTTGATTGGCTTGAGAATCTGCCTATGGAATAGATAGAGTACTCTTCTGGATATGTCTGAGAGGGTCATGGGGTCTTGACCTTGGAATCTTCATCTGTTCTTACCTCTTCTTCTCTGGTACTATTCCTCTGCTCCGCTCCCCAGCCACCATGAACCAAGCATGACAGTCCTTTGCCGTGACAGTCCACTATGGTGTTTCTGCCTTGGAGCCAGTTTACCATGGACTGAATACCCTCAAACCATAAGCCTAAACAAGCCTCTTCTCCTTCGAGCTGTGGGCATCAGGTGTTGTGTTAGCAATGCAGAAACTGGCAAATACAGCCAGGCTTTTCATTACTTATGAAGTTATTTCTATAGAGAGAGCATTTTACTTTGTGTTCATTTGTGACTCAGCAGATTTCAAATATGTGAGGCAAAGCATGTTGAAAAAGATATCATTGGACAATATTAAAATACACATATTTAACAGAAAGAGAACATATAATTTTTCTTCCACTACAGAAGAGCACAAATTCTTTTTAGAAAGAAATAGGGCTCAAACTAAAAAGATCCTGGGGAACACTCAGAAACTGGGGTCACATTCCAGATGTTTCACTGGTGCTTGGGAGCAGCCCACAGAAGTGGGGTTTGGAGCGGAGAGAGTATCCCCAAAATCAAGACACTCCAAGGGAAAGAGGCTTGCATGGGACTCTAATGCTAGGTTGTCAACCTTGATGCTATTTTTTTTTTTTTTTTGCAGTACTGGGGATCGAACTCAGGACCCTGCGCTTGCTAAGCAAGCGCTTATTCCACTGAGCTATATCCCCAGCCCAACCTTGATGCTATTGATGCTCAACGTCTTTCATTCTGTTTTCTGGAAAAGCTGCTTTGACAGTTCAGGGTGTTCTATGTCATCCCTACACACAAGGAGGCAGGAAGATCTTGCTATAGTTTGGGTCTTACGTGCCCCCCCCCATAGGCCCATGTGCTTCAGGCTGGGGACCCAGCATGGTGCTACAGGAAGTGGTCAGATCTGTCAGCTGTGGTGCTCAGTGGGAAGGGACAGTGGAACCCAGGACCCTCCATCACTCAATGTTACACTTGTAGCCTGATGTTAGCGGCCTTTGTCTGTCATACATGCCCATCATGATAGTCACTTCTCCAAACCAACAGGGATCCCAAATCATGGACTGAAATGTCTAAAATTATGAGCCAAAATAAGTGTTTTCTCTTTATAAGGTCATTTTCTCATGGGTTCGTTATAGTAATAGAAAACGGACTAACACATACCTTCAAGTTACGACAAGCCCAGCTCTCTTAGGCAGACAAAATCCTTCCCTTTCCACCTTGAGGAAGTATGCCCAAGGAGATCACAGTGTGAGAGGGGCTCATTCACGCTGGGGTGAGCAGGAGCTGGACGCACATCTCAACTAGCAGAGGGAAACTATGGGGTTGCTCTATCTCCTGTCTCTGGCCCCAGCATGGAAGGGAAGACTGCTCTTACCCAACTGCATGTGTGGTGCGTGCTGATGGCTTCCTGTGTTCATGACAATTGCTAAACGTCAGTGTGAAATGCCTGTATTCTGTAATGCTCCAGTGAAATAGTAGCTAACTCTATATAAAATATTCTGTGCAGAAGGTAGTTTCAGGGGGTCTTGTTTGAACAGTGTAGTTGCTGATCAGCTTTTCAAAGCTTGGAAGATGCTAACATGACTTAGGGATCTCTATGTGGATAGCCTGTGCCCCAAACTAACGTAAACATATTTCTGGAGATATTACCACATTTTAAAGTGTAATTATATTAGGTTATTTAAAAATTATTTTAAGCCTTATTGTGGAGTGACACTTTACAGAACAATTCCAAACAGCCTTTTATGTTCTACTCCTGGAAGACATGTGGTACCCTAAAGAGAATATAATTATTATTATTAGTTACTCATCTACAAATAAGGACAGTGAATTTGAGACAGAGAATATTAGTGTAGCATTTGGTCTCATATCAAGTCCTTTGGCTTTTACGTCCTTGCTCCTCCAACACATGCGGGTTCTGTGCGGGAGACTGATTGATATGTAGTACTTAGTTCATAATTTTTGTCTTTGCTCCAGTGCTGCCTGCACATGCCATATAAACACTTTAAATGCCAAAAAGTTATCAAGGCAATGAAGATGCGGTAAAGACAAACTGCTGTCATCATCACCATCGTTAATGTCCTATCGGTAAACTTCAGGAGGTGTGCACGGAGGTGCTACACACACAGAACAACATAGCAAATACCAACTGTCCTTGGAATGGGAAAGCCTGGGAGTGTACACCTGTCCTGTTAATTTACAAAGAAGGAGCTGCTGCTCTGAGGAAAAGCAAATTTTCCACTTCACGATCTTTCCTACATTTCTTTTTCTCCCAAAAAAATAAATGTTGGTTCTCACTGAATTAGTTTTAATATATTTACCGTATATATGAGCTCTGTGCATTTTGAGAGAAATGTAAATCCCATCTGAAATCACATTTGGTTATAATTTAAAACAGCATTTCCTACACAACTAATAAACAAATAAACAAATCAGTTTGATCTGCTGGGCAGATACTATTGAGAGGAAACATGTTTTGCTGAGACAAAAATTCACATTTGGGGAAGTTCTTCCTGGGAAGAAGCGAGTGGAGAATTTCTGGTCCTGTGTGCAGCTCTGAGTCCCTTTCATGTAGCACGTTTCTCTGGCTGGGAGCGGAGAGAGGGTAGGATGAATCTCAGCGGATCAATTAACAGAGGGACCTGTCCTTCAGCAGCAGAAGATCTATTTCAGGATTTGCATATCACTGAAAAAAATTACAAAGCTGAGATAAATACAAGCCCGATAATAACTCACTGCAGACTTGGCTCCCTTCCTAGATTTCCTTGGCTGTTTGTCCTAATAAAGTGTCTCCACGGCACCCAGGGCGGGAAGGTTATTAGTAGCTGTCAATCAAGGCGGGGGTAGGCATCAGCAGGAGGAGGCAGAGAGGAGAGGTGACATTCAGCCTCTCTTCTCACTGATATTGGGTATAAAAGTCAACCCGAGCAAGTGGTTTAAAAGGGACAGGTCCCTCTTCATCCCCATGGAAAAAAGAAAAGCTGCCTTGGTTACCAACAATTTAATAATAAAGCGAAATACATCAATCATCTTTTTTTCCGCCTTATTGATGCCTGCGCGTCCATTAATTCCAAGGAAATGAAGGACATCTGAAAGAGATCTTCTTGGGGAACTCTTGACTTAATATTGTCCTCCTCCTTCACAAAATGCATACATACCGAGGCTTACAATTAAAGGAGAAAAATTTCACCATTATCAGACATCTCTGGATTTTTCTTGCTTTTATGTTAATGGGACACTTTTTTGTGCTTCATATTGCCCTGAGAAACAAACAAACAAACAAAAAAAAAAGTCAGGTAGCAAAACAGGAACACAGTTTCTCAGTTCATTTAAATCCAATACGGTGATTTTGGCTTCACCAAGCTGATACTCAAACTCCAGCTCTATCACAATTAATTGATACTTTAAAGGTCTTTAAATTATTGCTCCACTTTCTTAATTAAAGTATATCTACAGCTTGAGCACACTGTCCCTCTATATGCATATTTTCATAAGTAGCAGAGTCCATAGAGTGCTAATTGATATCCCAGTCTCCAGACAATACTTTACTGAATGAAATGACAATTATAACCAATTAAAATTCACTTTACATACTACTTCACCTATTTGGTATGTATTATGCATGAAGACCGAGAGTACATTTCCTCACTGCTCAGGATTTCTGTGTGCCTCAGAAATTGATGGACAGCTCCAAGATCTTATTTTTAGTGCATTTCCCTCCCCAAACCAGGGGTCACTTGAGGGCTTATCAGAAACCCTATATTTCAGTGTTACTTAGATTAAATATCTAATAAGAGCTGTTATTGTTGCCGCGTGAGGCTTTTTTCGTATTTGCCTACCACATCGAGAGCACTTCTCTGCAGAAACACTCTTATGATGAAAAGAGTTTTTAAATAGATTCGCTGCTGCCTAATTATTTATCCTCTCTCCTCGCCCCTTGCTGCAATATATGCTACATAAATGCTGTTTGTATCTCTGCCCCTTTGTGCCGGTGATATATTGACCTGTTGCTCTGTACAAGACTAAACTTGGAATTTTCTGACCTGACTATTATTCTAAGGTCCAGATGACCTTGAAATAACATCGGAAGACACAAAATGTCTAACAAAGCAAGAATGGTTAAAATTTACCTGTTTATTTAATAAAAGTACTCGCTACTTCTTGGCATTTCTTCTCTTAATGTCTGTAAATAATCTGGAAGATGAAGGAGGAAACATACTAGGAGGAGGAGAGATCTATCAAGAAAGAAATGCAGGACAAAAACAATCATTTCCTACAACTACAAATGGTTATTTCATCTTTGAAAAATATAGTTAATGTAAGTATGTACCTAATTCTATTAGGGAAATCACATTTCTCTTCACCTAGGTACCCTTCCTTATCCTCTGTCCTGTGGTGCATATATGGTATCTTCTAGGAAGACACAGTCTTGTTAAAAGCCTTTTCACTACTCTGCTGTGGTAAGGAAGGTGGGGGGCTGCGGTCCCTAACACGGCTGCCATTTCTCCCTCTCACAGTCCTTTCAGAAACTTTATTTTTCTTCACCTTTTTGCGTGAAGTAATTTCTAAGCAACAAATGGAGCATTTCTTTCTCTCATTCTAGACGTGCAGGGGTTGGACGCGTAAGTGTTTACATACGAAATTGCTTTGCAAAAGTCTGCATAAGTGATCAAAAACTGAGGCTAGTTGCAGTTGGTTTTTCATCAGGCTGGTTACTGAGTTTGAAAATTTAGCTATATCCCCTTCAATGATGTTTACATTTGTTTATTTGTTTTTAATGATGGAAGATCCAATGAAATAATCAGAAATGAACTTTGCAATCTGACATTAGTGTGTAAGAAATTTGCCTTTAAGATGCATCTATCAGTAAGATACCCACTTTGAGCCAGCACTTTTTGTTAACCGCTCTTACTTGAGACATCTGAAATCCAGAGCTTAGAATTTCAGTAATTACCAAGCAGGTTGACAACAGTAACTATGACAGAGAAATAACTCATAAATCCAATGCTTCCCAGTTGTGTTTTTTCTTTTCTTTTTTTTTTTTTTTTTTTTTTTTTTTTTGAGTATGAGACAATGCTGTATTAGGGAAAACATAGTTGAATAGAGCAGATTCTAAATTAGATTTTATATTTATCAGTTTCCATTTTCACAGATAGCTCTCCTTCTCTTCCTTCCCATTAACTTCATTTCAATATTCTTACCTTCTGATACAACCTGTTTTACACCCCAAACCCTGGAATTAAACAAACTATTAAAAAACACAAGGTAGTGTGAGCAGTATTAGCTGAACTCTGTTTCATGGACTGCTCTATTTGATTTGCAGTTTAAAATTTCCTGAAATGATAAATGCTGACATTTTCCTTTAAATGTGAAGCACTGGTACATTTTACTTTTTGGTATATTAAATATCACTGAACATTTCTCAGGTGCCAGATAATTGTGTCATATTTTTTGCAATTATGAAGATTGATTTTTCATAAAATTTACTTTTGTTGTTGTTTCTGTTTTTCTCCTCTTTTTCTCTTTTTTAGAGAAGTTATTTTGCCTAGGAAATGGAATGCCAACACAGGCAAATGTAACCAACATTAAGCTGGCCAATGGAATTGAACAAACTGCTAAGGTCATTAATATAATTTGTTTTGGCACAGTTACATTTCCTAGTGCTACTCTGAGTACTTTGCCGGGCACATCAATTTGTTTTCAGCTATTGTGAAATTGGATCTCTTGGCTTTCATCCAAGGCCCCCTCTCCATTTGCATATCTTTGCTATCATTCAGGTTCTCAGAACATACTGTGGACTATCACACCATCTGCACCAAGATCCTCACATCCAAACACAAATTAAAAATGAAACTGTAAAATTTGCAAGGAAACAATACAGACCTTTTATCTCATTCTCCCTCTGTTCATTTTCAAAAGAGAAACTTGCTTGTAGCCAAGCATAGCAAAAAAGGCTTTTATTAATTGGACTGGCATCAAGCATGCATACATAAAATTGTTTATTTTTTCCCTATAAAGGGGTTGCCTGACATAAAAGGGTCTTTGAAGATGACATTCAGATTTTGACATTTGCATGATATTGTATAAATATCAGAGGTAGGAGACTTTTCTGACAAACCAGATGGGTCAAAAAAAAAAAAAGGAAAAAAGATAAAAAAAAAATAAGAAAGAAAGGCACTACCATAGAAAGATATTAGTCCTTTACTTAAAGCATATTAACTTCTCCTCTAAACTAGGAATTATTAGGAAAGAAAAACAAACATTTCTTACAAACCAGATTATATTTTTAAAAGAATTCTGATTTTGGCAAACTATCGAGTTCGTTTTTGAGATATGTTCTATATTCAATGAAGAACACATAATGTAATTGAATCATGGTCTGCAAGTGTTGAAGTAATTCATTTTTATTATCCCAAGCATGGCTGCAGAATGGTCTGAATTTTGACTGTGGGTGGGGCCTTGGGGTGCTTTTGGAAGGCGGAGGATGTTTTGAATCCTTCTCTTCACCCACATCTGGATTATGCAGACATCGCTTTTTACTTCCCTTGGTGATTTCTGAATGCAGATGGAGTCTGCTTATAATTTTTCACAGTAATAAGAGTGTCCCTGCCAATCCCATACGAGTATCTGAACATTATTTTAGAAGAAAGAACAAAAAGAATATAAAAGAAGGAAAAGCCAGCTTGGCAGCCCAGTGGGACAAAGATGGGCAGAGCGGATGGATGACCAGGGATTTGCTCATGAGGAGCTTCCACATGGATTCCAAGTCTGGCAGAGGAATCTCCTCCATCTGATTGTATAACTGAATAGTACAAATGTGGTTAGATTCCTTGACCCTCAGTTATCATCTAAGAATTAGAAGCAGTCAACAAGTTGTACACAAAGTCAGTTTATGTTCTTGGCCCTCAGCGCAGACCTTCTTTCTTCAGGGTCCCGGGCTGTCCTGTGGTTTCCTAACGCCTTCACTCTCAACACACATCTCAGTATTGATCACGGGCCTCCTGGACACATGTCCTTCTTGTGTATTTGTAAGTCTTACCTCAAATAATAATCTGGATCTTCTAATCTGCAGAACAGCCTGAGATGCAAAGTAAGGGGAGGGCATCTGGCGGAGGTGTGGGGCTCAGAGGCGGCTGGCTTGGAAGGCTGCTCTGGGCAGAGGTAAGGAGGAAGTCGTGCACAGATGAGTCGCCTGCTTCCAACACTGGGGAGCCATCATTTCTACGGGAATGAAGTTTCCTTCACACCAGCCCTGAGTTCTGTGTCTCAAAAGAAAGACGTTTTTTCTGTGACCAGAGCATAAAACTATCATTCTCTCCACCACCATCCTTGCTCAGAGGCCTGGCCCCGTCCTTAGCTGTTGACCAGATGATCTGTCCTTCGTGTCTTCTTCCCCTTCCTTCATTTCTGCCAGGTTCCAGTGACCCTCAGTGTCTCCTTTCCATTTCTCCTTACACAGAAAACTTCCTCCTTTATACTCCTTGGTTTTAAAGAAGGTGATCGGGACATAGACTGAGTGAGAGACCACAGAGCTAAGACTCAGGCGACGGAGGTATTGCCTACCCTGAGCCCGAACACACCACGGGCTGAAGCTCCTGCTGCAGGTGCTTGGGAACTTGTCCACCTATTTGGATCCAGTCAGAGCGTGGCTGCTGGGAGCTGGCATGTGAGTTCTGCTGATGTTGGCAGGGACACAGGCAAGGCATTGCACACAAGTTTTCCTGCAGTTGAGCCAGCTTCTTCCTGTCCTTTAGCTGGTGCCAAGGCCAGTTCTTATCTATGCCCTTGTGCTGTTCTGTTTGGCAGTTTCTGCAAATCCTGGTCCACGCTGGATGTGTGAGAGGGACAAAGGTCCAGCGAACTCCCGTGCTTACCCCTCGAATCTCAAGCCCCCTGGGGAGTCCGCATTCTTCTTTCCACGTTTCCAAGGATTTTTCTATGGGCTGCTCGGTTACAGACATGATTTATAGTGAAGTATGGGGCACCTGGACATAACGACCCCTCCATCCTGGGTCCTCCCAGCCCTCACTTACACCATGTCATTTCTTTCACTGTGTTGGGATTATGGTACTAGCTCTACTGCCATTAATTACCACCTCTGAGGACCGAAACAACGTGCGCACCGCTGCTCTTTCACCCCCGCCTGCCGTAGCCGCACTTGTGGGCGGGATCATACCCGAGACAGTACTGGCTCTGTGCTTCCTTCCTTCCTGTAACCACTTCCTCTCCCCCGCTAGCCTGTGGTGCTGCTGTTTTCCATCCTTTTGTCACTTTTGCTGATCTTTGATCTGTATTTTGATTGGAAGTCTTGTCTGTTTTTTTAAACTTGAGCTGCGTGTCAGTTCAGTGTGCTAACGATGCAAATGGCGCCCACTGACATCATAGTCCCATAATTCCTCAAGTTTCAATAATGTCCTTTCTGTTCATCTTGTGAATATCCAACTTCCTAGGCAAATGAAGTGAGGAAATCACATTCTGTGCATTCTACTCTGTGCCAGAGTGTGTTTTTCTTTTAGTTTTTATCTTCAAACTTAAACTCTTCCTCTAAATACTAAGAAATTATAGCACTACTATTCAATGCTACAGAAAATAGAAGTAAATTTCTGTCTTCCAGTTGTACTTCATGAGAATAATCAAATATTTTAAAAATTCCCTAAACTTTTCGATTTATGTTCCTGAGGAATAAGATCTCTGTAGCTCAAGATACCTGTAATGCAGAAGACTATTGCTCTCTAGAGTACAGCGTTCTTAAAATGAACATTGGAAAGCAAAAAAGAAAACTGAAAGCAAATACTGTTATATTTGACTCACAAAACATGAAATATAATGGCCCTTTGTAATTCAGCAAATAAATATGTGCTTTTAGGACAATAAAGTAATAGATAATGGCTATTTTTCTTTGATATTTAAAGTCTGTCTACCTGGAGACTAACCAAATAAAAATAAAATAAACTCACTGTTAAACAGCATTTGGATCAGAAAAGAAATGCAATTACATAACAATTGAGGATCTACTATCAAAATGACAAAAATATTTTCAAATCAGAATCTAAGGGATCTAATCTGTGGAGTACAGAGAGAAAAACCCAGAGCCTTGAATACCTAACACAAAATAAGTTGATAATCAGTGGAAAAATTTTCAACACAAAAAGTTAGGAAAAGAACAAAATAAAACAAACATAAGCATCAGGAACTAAAAGAAGTAGCTTAAGTTAAAATTAAAAATGTAAGAAGAAACCACAAACTTGTTGGACATACAGGTGATTAATGAATAACATAAAATATTGGTTCTTTGATAAATCAATGGATCAGCAAGATAACTAGCTACCTTTAATCCACAGACAGGAAAAAAAGTACAGGCATAGAAATTTAAAAAAAACTTTTTTGTCATGAGGAAATCATATTTTAAGCAAATTAGCTTTGAAAAAAATAAAAGAAGCACCTGAGGTGAAGCTTCAGCTCCTCTACACCATTAAGGTGTCAAAGCCTGGAGGGTGGGGGTGAGGTAGAACTGGGGTGAAACTGAAAGGGAGACAGGTAGAAGGGAGACAAGGAAAATAACTGCCTAAGAACAGTAATTTGAATGAGACTATGACTGCAGAAAACGCGCAATGCAGCCCAGGGCCGCACATGCCTGTACTTCCGAGGTTTGTGTATGCTTCTTTACTTCCGGAATCATCACACTCACAATTTCTAAAAGGTCTTGTAAGAACATAAGTTATTTCAGTTACTTAAGACAAAGCCTCTGAGATCATGTCATCCAGTTAAAAAAAACAAAAAACAAAAGACTGCCACTGCTCTCATCCTGTAAATCGGGTCCCTCTTTCACCTGTACCATAAGCCAGTGCTGCGTTTTGATGCACCATCTCTTTTCCGCTACAGTAATCCAGCCAAAACTGGGTTTGAGAATTCCCAGCTCCAGATTGGAATGTGCCTCTCGTGAGGGCCCTTATCTTATCTTCTTTAAACATGTACCTTAAATTCTGCAGGGTAAACCTCTTTATACGTCTTTGTACAGACACAAATATAAAGGAATGTGCTTTAGACAAATTTGTTCTCTAAATGCATTCAAATGTATTTGAAGACCTAACTTTCTAGGAAAATAGGATTTAACAAAACAATCTTCGAACAAAAAACCTAACACAACCTATTAGATAGAGGAACAATTTTAAAAGCAATAAATTTATGACAAGTGCAAATCACTGCATATGAAAGCTTTACCAAATCCATAAAGACAGAAGCGATGTGATACTACTTAATGTATTTTAGAAGATAGAGAGAGAAGAAAAATGTTCATTCTTACAAGTGAATTGACTGTAACAAAAACTAAGGGTGATACACAATCTGATTATACAAAGTTGCATACAAGGATTATACAAATACCTCAGAACAATCTCACAAAGAGCACCATGGCATTTCTCCTGACTCTTTACAAAAGGCAAAATCACCTAAAGGGAGGAAGTTACTGCTACTCTTACTATATTAAAAAGACTATTGAAATTAATGCGAAAAAACAGCTCCCTGTATAAACTGTAAAATTAGGAGAAGGTTCAAAGAAAAATCAATGCAAATGGCCCTTGAAACTTGAGCATGCCCTCAACTTCACCGCTAATGAAACATGAGCATAGTCACGTGGGAATGGTGGTAATCCGCTCTGAGGGTGATTCTGAGGGGACGCCTGTGTGTCCCAACGCCCAGTGAAAATGCAAAGTGGTGCAGGTCAAGTGGAAGAGTCTGTGACAAGTCTGCCAGCGTTACACACAGGCTTCCCCTTTGATTCAGCAACTCTGGTACTGGAAATCAGCCCCCAAATGCATCTTCAAAATTAAAATGGAACAAGTGCCCCAATCAAATGGAGCACATGTATTAAATGTGACATTGCTGTTATTAACAGGAAATGCAAAACCAAATGTCCATCAGTAGAGTCTTGATGAGAAAAAAAGTAAAATGTACCTATTATACAGGAGACTACTTTGCAGTTACAAAAAAGAAAAATGTTTGTATATTAATCTGGCTTTACTTATAGAGTATAAACAAAAATTTTAAAAACAAGGAATATAAAAATGCACTGGTTCTTAAGCTTAAGTTGAGTAGATGGTAGTTCTTCATAGTTTCTGTATATGTTTACATGTACATTTCTTATAAGAATGAAACAAAAATAAAAAGGAAATAGATTGAGAACTATATAAGCAGCACTGGAAACAAAGCATCAAGTAATGGCTCAAAAATAAATCAAGATGTGCTCCATTCAGGGACCGACTAACTTCCACGAGAGTGAATTCTGATAGTCACAAACACGAGATGAGATTAATGACATCAGGCGGAATGGAAATGAGGAAAGGGGACTTAGAAGAGGAGGGATGCGGTGAAATGGGAGAGGAAATGGACTGAAGAACTTCTAGCCTCATTATGGCCGTGTACCCACTGCCCAAGATGACTGTGAGCCTCATGGATGACAAACATGGACTAATATGGAAATCACACAGGCCTGAAAATGCCAGGACAGCGTTGCCCCATGAGGCTTTTTGGGGGGCAGAGGATGGGCAGAAATGGTAGTTATTAGTCAGAGCACAATCTTCCTCCTAACCAAGGACAGAAAGAAGCCCTGGAGAAGCTAGGATGTACACAAAATTCCTGCTTGACCCCAGTTCCCATCAGCACAGGGCCTGGCCTTCTGTTCTAGAGGCCAAAACAAGACATGTGCCCAAGCCCAGTCAACACGGTCAGAGCAGGAGCTGGACACGGCCAGGAAAGTCTGCGTAGAGTGGGGGGCCTCAGTGTAGAGCATGAGTGGAAACTTCTTGAGCAACAGTGGATGACAGGGAATAAGAAATGGACGTTGACTTTGGTCATGCCTTTTAGCTGCAGTGGAGGAGAAATAAATACAGATAGATAGAGTCTTCTGGATTTCAAAGAAGAGTTTGTGATAGACATGAAATTTTGAATATTAATTTACTATTGCTTTCACTGAGTTGCCATGATATTTTAGTATTAAATATTGAGAAGCATATTGACAAGACTAGACATGGGTATTTTCCAAATCTTGATTAGAAATGTGTAAAGAGGTTTATATAAAATAGCAGAATTCAGATAAAATACAAATAGATTTGAGACTAGTTTTTCAAGGCTAATTGATTTGGCAAGAGGATTTTAATCCTAGTTATACTTTCTGAAATATCAAGATGACAGTGTGTGAAATGTTAGCGATTCTAAGGTTGAGAAGGACATGCAGTTTCATCAGAAACCATCCAGTGCTCACTCCGGAGCTTCCCAGGTGGTGTCTGCCCACAACCAGCCAGACGGTGCCTGTCCACCTTAGGTGGAGGCAATCTCTTTATTTGCAGTGCATCACCAAGTGCCTCACTCGGTGCTTGGATGATTCCCAGTCCCAGAAAGCCCCCACCATTATCTTGGTTGCACGTTGACTTGCGTTATAATCTCTCTAAGCTTGCACTTCCTCAATTGAAAATCGTGGTTTCCTCCCTTTGTACGCAGGGAGAAGAACTGATCTTCTATAGGTGTCTTGACTCTCCAATATCCCATAACACTTTAAAATTATGGCCAAAGGTTATACAATCAGCAGCCTGGGATGTTGTTTACCTGAGGCCAAGACCATTATCCTGAATCTTAGCTATACAGTACATTGAAATCACCTGGAAAAATTATGAAGCCTTGGGTGACGGCCTAGAGAATCTGGTATATGTTAATGGTAGATCCTAGGTATCAGAATTGTTGGAAGTTCCTCAGGTCATTTTAAGGCCTAATCAGGGTTAGAATTTCTACTGTAGGATGGGAACTCTTTAAAGCAAATGACTGTTCTTTTCGCCATCATCTCTGGTATGGTTTGAATGAGTCCTCCAAATAGTTATGGATTGCAAATTTGATCCCTGAATCCGTATGTTAATTGTATTTGGGAGTGTGGCCTTTGTGGACAATGAGGACTCCTCAGTGAGATTTTGGGGATGGAGTCTTGTGATGCAGTAGTGGCTTCATAAGAGGAAGCTAGAGAGCCTGCCCTGTCTCACCATGAGATGCCCTCTGTGGTGTTGGGGGTGCAACAAGAAGGCCCACAGCAGATATTAAGCTCTTGGTCTTCCTAGTGTCCAGAACCATGAGCTAACGGTCTTGTATTCTCTATGAATTATCTGTTTGGAAGCATTTTGTTACAGCAACAGAAAACAGATTTCAACAGGGTTGATTCCACCATACTTGTGAGCCATTAGGACATTGCTCCTCACAAAGGTCTAGAAGAGGCCACTGCTAAGTGTATCAAGTTTTGATGCAACTTAGAAAAAATAAATAAGCTACCATTATTTGTAAACTACCCACTCTTTGGTATTCAACTGTACCAAGAAAATAGGGGCCTAGGAGAGCCTTACTTTGAGGGATATAATTTCCCACTAACTCAAGTTAGTAAAGTTTGCTCAGAGCTGTGACCTCTCTACAGAGAAAAGGGCTTACTCAAAAGGTTTAAATGATAATATGAGAAAAATTTCATAGAAATTCAAGAAGCGGTGAAGCAATACTTCTGGACCTCACAAGTGCTCCATTTGGAGTTTTCCTCCATAGTCAGAGTAGCTATGCTGATGCATCTACACTGTAGTTCGTAGATTCTCTGAACTGCACCTTCAAGGGAATCACTGAGGGGTCCTGGTAGTCAGTTTTCTGGGCCCACTGGGAGCTTGTGATTTGCAGTGCAGACAGAGCTGAGCATAACAATTTGCATTTTGAGTATCTCCCTGCTTGATGCCCTGTTGCTCACTTCAAGGATCCAAGCTTTGAAGACACTGGTAGATGTTGGGGACTTGGGGACTTCTGTGAACGACTTCATCTGCTGTTTGCCGGGAGGGCTCCCCCATTCTGGCTGTTTGCCTAAGGTAGTGAATCACTACCCTGTGCTTTCCTGCCCTCTGGGTGGCCCTGCTGCAAGGTGAAGTTTTCGGTCCACTGATCCATATGCTTGGCCTGCTGCAGCTCTGTCCTCCTTCTACTGGCTTTAGCTCTTGCAGCTTTCTGGTGGGGAGCAAATTCTTGAAGAGCCGCAGCAGTGGGTCCCATTCATCTTTTCACACCAGACCATGAGCACCGCTACATTTTGCACATGGCTTGTTGCCCAAAGATTTGTGTGCTGGAATTTGGTCTCCAGGGTTGTGGCACTGGAGCAGTGGAACTTTTCAGAGGAGGGACCTCCAGGGGGATGAACAGGTCACCACCAGGGATATAGCCCTTGGGGAGAGTTTCTATATCTCTTTAGGACTTACAGTTATTTATCCCAAGCACAGGTTGGTATAAATTTTTAAATAATAAAGTATGTCCCCTTCTTTATCTCTGCTCTTCCTGTCTTGCAATCTCATCTCTCTCTCATACTATTTCCTGCCGAGGTGTACTCTGTCACGGCACGAGACAGCCAGAGGTTCCTTTTCAGAACCAACTCTGTGTGCTTTAACCTTTCAATCTGAAATTTTTGAGCTAAATAAACCTCTTTTCTTTGAAAGTATCCAGCCTCAGGTATTCGAGCAACAATAAATGGGTTGATCCATCAGACTACCAGTCACTAGTCAGCTTTACTTTGACCAAATATTCTGTCAACCATGAACAGGTCATCAAAGTAGGGCCCTTGAACCAGTAATAGCAGCCTTGCATGGCAGCTTGGCAGAAATAGTTTCTCCAACCACACCTAAGACTTGAATCAGAAGCTCAGGGATGACACTTGGCAACCTATGTTTTTAGAAATTCTCCAAGTCCCACCAGAGTGCAAGAAGGCTAACAATCAGTGCTACAGAAGAGGAGTCTAAACTGCCACTCAGTGGCCTCTTGTATTCTTTTATCTCACCTCAAATGGCATATACCAGGCTGCAACAGTAGTCATCAAAACGCATTTAAAAACATAGAACATGGCCACTAATTTGCACTTCTTGAAACTTCAGCTTTTACAAGGTCAGTGTTTCTCAAAGAGGTATTTAAAAAAATATAAAGTTATCTGTCTTCTAAGCTGTAGGCCCCCTATTACCAAATTTCTTCATGGTCTTTGGTTGAAACCCTACATAAACAGCCTGGCTTTGGTTTATAAATGGAATCCACAAGGGTCACATTGGCAATAAAATCCTCCACAACTCCATGGCAGTGAACATCTGGTATGTAATTTTACATAAACAAATTCTACTTTGATGAAACTTAAACCTACGAAATTTAAACAAAATGGTGTTAGGGCTGAATCCCAGAAGAAAAAGGAAGGAATTTGGGTTTCTATTTTTCCTTGTTGGAAACCCAGGTGCACATTAAAGTTAATGCCAGGACACACAGTTGTGTAGTTTGGCTCAAACACCTATTTTCCTGTCTTAGGGCATTAGACTGGAGACATCAAAATAGCCGCAGGCCTCAAGTAGAGCCCTGCAAATCCCATCCCCCCTCCAAGGGAAAGAGAAGGAGTTGGCCTGAGAAGCCAGGGTGCGATGTGTTCAGCCCACCTTAGCCTGTCACTGGTGTCAAGCAAAACAGGACGCATCGTTTCCTGCTTTGGATTGAGTAACTCCATCCCTCAGTTGAGGAATCTGGTTCAAGCCAACGTCTGCATCAGATGCTGCAGAGAAACAAAAGCCATGGTATTTCTCTCCATCTGTGTATACAATGATGTGACCCTCATTTACCTCTTATAGTATATGATATTCAAAGATGAAATGCTATTGGTAGATTCTCTAGGATATATTTATCTACTAAAAGATCTTATCCTCAACTATAAAATTTTCAAATGTGAGTGAAAGAAGAATTTGAGATTTATTTGGGGAGATTTAGGTTTCTTTGAGATTTAAAACTCAAACTAGTATGCTTAGTAGATTAGGAGAAAGGGAATTAACAGCAGTCACTTGTGCTTGAAGACCTTTAATTCATATCCTGCTTCAACCTCTGAACTCAGGACAATCCCATGTGATCCCTCTTGGAGCACTTCCTCGCCGGTCTACTCTTGAGTCCGGGATTCTCAGGGGCTTCAGATGTGTTCTTCTCTGGAGCCCCAGACTCTGCTTCCTGAGTGATTTCGCCAGTGAGCCTCATCCCGAGTGTCCTGACTTCAATGTTACTGCTTAATTTTCCACCACTCCTCACCTGCACTTACCAGAGGCACCTGCAGCTTAATATGCCCCCCACAGAAGTCAGAGCGCTCTTCTTCCTTCTCATCGCAAGCCCGGTGTACAGTCAATGCCCTTGGCGCATATCTTAAGCAGTAAATCCAATGTTTATTCTCTCCATCTCACGCATTCTCCATTATGCTACGTAACGGTCGCTCCTTCTTACCAAACGTACTTGCGAATTTCCATTTCAATCCGCCCTCTGTATCCATTGGTTATCCCCTTTCCCTGCACTGTTGCAACGTTTTCATATTTTTCTGCCACCGACCCCCCCTCATTCCTGTGTCTTTCCCACCGGTGCCGCTTTGCTAAAATGCCGATATGTCCTGGGTGCTGCTCTTTTTTGTCTCCTCCTTGGAGATGCTGTTGTTTAAAGAATGGAACTTGCTAGCACTGGATCCGAGGCCCTGCAGAATATGCCGCCCACTTAGCTCCTGACCTTTCTCTCCAGATACCCATCACAGGCTCTAACAGCTGGCGCTTTCTGCCATCGTTGGAATGTATGCTTACTGTGCTTCTCTATCCTACAAAATGTACCATCCATTAACTGCAAAGCCCCCACCTTCTTGCTTTGTTGCCTTAATACCCTTACCCTAAGCTGTATTCTCAGATCATCTCTGATTTTCTTTCTTTGTTAACCCAGACTAACATCTCATTTATTCCGTTGCCATGCACTCTATCATGAGACTCCTTGTCAGGTAATTCCAGTGCTCCCTGATGTTCCCTCCCCTCTCAGGGCATAAGAAGGACTGTGAGGTTCTCCCTCTCTGCAGCTCTCTGGAGCCGTAGTGTCTGACGTAGGGAAAGGTCAGAGCGAAGTGACAGGGGCCACCTCCAGCACACGCACACATGTGGTCGTTTGTTCCTCTGAGGTAGCAATGCAAGGGTATGTAGTGGGTATTGGGGTCTTATGTGATCCAATGGAGCAGAACATCCCTGCTACCCATGAACAGGCAGCACCCATGGCAACACACCTTCAGACCACAAACTATTGACTGCTGGGTAACAAGGGGCAGCTTGAAATGGGACAGCTTCACACAGCAACATATGACTTCTCATGGGCTCATGGCATTTAAGGGAGGGTCTGCTGATCTCTTGAGGCTCATGCTGGCTGAGTGGGAGCACTAGGTGTCTCCCCAGGTAGTCTCCCTCCTATACATGGTCTCCTCCTTCCTTCTCAAGTTCTCGACCTCCAGGTGCTGTCCACATAACCTCTGCATATCATGGTGGCCGTGCTCTGTGGGAGGCACATTTGCCAGTTCTCATAGGAATTCTTTAGGAGTCTTCACATCTTATTCATTGGAGCAACTCATGAGGCCATTCTAGATCCAAAGAAAGTTTCCCCACCTTCCTGCAGGATCAGTGTTAACACACAGGGAGAGGCAAACAGCCACTGGACATCTTGAGACTACTATGTAAAGGTGAGGCATTTACACTTGGGGGTTATTTGTTATAGCAGGAAACCCTCACTCTTCCTGGCCGGTATATTCTGTGTGCGTGTTTGTCTTCTGAACTAGTCTGTAGGGTCTCTGGATAAAGAGAAGCATGAAGTTGTATTTCTTTACTTCATGTCTAAGGATTCCAAAGAAAATGCTTAGATCATAGTCAGCAATGCACTAAAAGCTTATGGAGTAAGTAAACGATGCTTTTATTTATGCCAGCACAGGAAATAAAGCTTGGGGAGGACCAAAGGCTGGAAGGAGGTCAGAACATAAATGCCAAAGCAATGCGGTCTAATGGCAGCCTTATGCAGGGTGCCTACTTACCACTGCGTTGCTTTTACCTGAAACAGTTTTGCCTGCCCTCTAATCTTTGATCCCCTCAGAATTCCTACGAGATATAAAAAATTGGGTGTTAGTAAAATAATTTTGCAAACCAAACACTGAAGTCGCAGGGAAGGTGGAGAAAATATTGAAGATCAAATGACTGGATTTGCAGGTATTAGTCCTGTGGATTAGAATTTGGTCTTCTATTCACAGCTGTCTACATTAATGCACTGGAATTTGGGGGAATGTTTGAAACTGAAAATAAAAGAAATGAGATAAGTATACAGAGAGATTTAGGTCAAGGCCAAGATTTAAAAGGGGGCGAGTGTGTTCAGCTTTGTGCTGCCATGAATAATGTGGGAAGGTAATGGATACAATAGGTAATTCAATTAGTTGCAACGGATACATACATTTAAAGAGAATGTGTAAAAAATTTTAAAAACACTCAGAACAAGCAGTCAACACATGGATCTGTGTACGAAAGGAAAATGACACAGATCATGAATGTTCTCTGCTAAATTAAGCATTTAGAAAAGAGCAATGTTTACGTCTTCGGAGAAATAATCCATGCCAAAAGAAAAATAGGTTTTGGTTGGAAATCTCTCTTTCGAGCTCTATTTAGGGTTATACTCTCCTCCCTGGGAGATACTTTCTTTAGATATCTTTTTCCTCACCCTCTTTTATTTTCCTCTACACACAGCTACCGTCTGTAGCATCCATCTTCTCACTCAAGAGACATGCCACAGGTGGATGAATGTCTGTGGGGAGACCCTGAATCATGGTGCAGCCCATCTTCTGCCTGCCTGCTCACCCTCCGTGTGCCCTTGCCAACACACTGGAAGGAGGAGGGACCACAGGACTTGACGTTCCTGGGAGGCAGGATCCAGCAGGAAGAATAAACTCCCTTTATTGTGTTACCTGGACTCACTGAAGGCAGTGTCTTTCAGTAACAGCTTTCCTGCTCCTTCCCAGGCCCTCCACCACACACATGTGTCAGTCCTAAGACAGCTGGAAAATAATGCCTGTTTCTCCACATCAGAAAACCTGGGCCTTGCAGTCCACACCAGCATGGATACAAACCTGTGTTCTTTGTATAGCATGGCGCCTCGCAGAGTCATCCCCTCTGCTGAGGAGAAAGACGCTGCTGTTCATGGGCAGAGGTTTCCATGCTAGTGCTCAGCATGAGCACTTCCTGCGCTGGTCTCAGGACTCTGGATCCTTTACTGAGTGAGGACTTCTAAGAGTTTCTGTGCATCTGATACTCTCCCTTGATACTGAAAATACTGGACGTTAAAACTAAAGCTCTAAGAGTGTTTATCAGTTCACTTAGAATAACACTGATTCCTTGACACATTTACATGAGTAAGAATTTCTTTTAATGACTGTGTTTCAAAGCAAAAGTAATCAGTGGGGCGAATAGAGTTGCAACCCTGGTACAAACGTGCTTAATGCCTGGCTTAATAAAAGATGTGTTCACATCTTCCTTGGCATCCGCTTCTGGTATGTTTGATTTAGTTGAATTATGTGAAAACAATCCAGTTTTAAGTTTTTATTAAAAAGTAGCCCCTGGTGGACTCCTTAAACAGGTCCCATAGACTCTCTAGAGTTTCTTGAGTTATATTTGGAGAAGCTGTGTGTATGTGTGTGACATTCAAGTATCTTATCAGCCATGCAGTGATGACGGGTACAGCCCCCCAAACAGGGAAACTAAGCAACAAATGATAGTACATAATGAGGATTTAGGTGTTTGGATACAGTCAGAATTTATGGTAAAGGGAGATCACTAGAAACTGAAGAAATTAGAAAAGGGAAGAATTTACTGGCTACTGGAGATTGGGTGTGATTTGAACGTTTCAAAAATTAGAGATTTCAGTTTGGGAGACATGAGGGAGATATAATGATAGGTTTTAGCCAGTCAAAGGCAGAAAACACATGTCTGGTCCTCATATTTTGCAATTTTGTGTGTTTCAACATCCAACTTGCTACTCACATACAGTTTGACCTGTGCTGTGGTCCATCCTTTTTATGGTAGAATGTCACTTATGCTTTATTTAAAGAGAGAGAATATTCTCTGTGTTTAGATATGAACGCCTCAGTGGTCCGGCAATGTATTCTTATTACTCAGTACTGCTTAGGTTGTTGTGAATGTACAGAGAGCCCATTCTGTCTGAAATGGGACATCTGGCTACTTCCTTCTGTCCTGGGGCGCTTCGAGGAACCCAGCTGGGTTATCTTCAGCTGAACGATGGCTGTTCTGTTATAGTTTAGATCTAAAACAGCCTCCAAAGCTTCATGGTTTGGACGGTGATTGGATTGTGGGTACATTAGAGCAGATTTTCCATTCAAAGGTGGGGCTTGGTTGGAAGAGGTGGATCCCTGGGGGTGTGACCTGGAAGCCTTTGTCTCCCTCCGGGGTGTTCTTCATGCTCTGCTTTCTGGCTGCCACAGCGTGAACACCTTTTCTGAGCCAGAATCTCCCACGACACTTTCCTGCCAGGTGCCAGCCAACTATGGACTAAAAATGGGAGCCAAAGTAAAGCACACCTCCTTTAAATTGAGGGTGTGGGATTTTGTTCCAGCAATGAAGAAAGTGACTAAGACAGATTTGGGTGCCAGAGAGGTGAGGTTCTTTTGCGGCTACACACCAAGTGTGCAGAACCCTTCGGGAGTGGTTTGCAGGAGGATTTTGGAAAGGTCCAGAGATGCTAGTTCTAGCAGCCTTGGTATATTGTAAGACAAGCTAAGTGGGAGGGTCTGGTAAAAGCTCAGAAGACCAGAATGATGACTGGAAGGTGGACAGCCAAGACCAGGCTCAAGTCCACACTTCACCTGGAGCCCAACTGCCAATAGTCTTTCTTCCAGCTGAAGGAAAGGGCTGCTAAAAAGGTTAGTGTTAAAAATGAAGCCCAGGACTTCACAAGAGAATAGGAAAAGTGCCCGGAGGGCATCTTCACAAACAGCAAGGCCTCAGTTTTTAACCTGGAAAGTGAAAGACCTCTAGAGGAGATTCCCAGCACACCCTGCTTAAAGAGGGCTGCAAAGGGAACTGGTTCCCAGGATGTGCTGCAGAGTGCTCAGCCACGCAGGCTCTCAGAAACCTCCGCAGCAATGATTCAAGGGACCCAGCTACATGCCCCAGTGACCTACCTTTTCCCACCAGACCTGAAGGGCCAGGCAGGGCTCCCAGGGGAGAACAGTGCATGAAGCTGTGAGAGTGAGGTCGAAAGCTCAGTCCCCAGTGGAAGCTGGAGATGCTAAGAATGTGAGTATCTGTGAGAACCCATAGGCAGTGATTGGAGCCACCCAAGAGAGCAGTCATGCGGGGTGTATTTATTATATCTAAATTAGGGAATCATTACAATAAATGACACATTGCCATTAATTTTCCTCAAAACACTCCCCCTCTCTTCTAACATCATTACCCATCATTCTTGCCATTTCCTGAAGCAGTTCTGCAAGTCCTTTTTTATCCTTATGATGTGTGATTCAAAAATGCAGAGAATGCCACTGTCCAGGGCCATCCAACAGTAAGGCAGACTCACAGTGTCCTGGCGCGCCTTCGTCACTGGACCTGGTAATACGCCCTCTGGCTCTTCCCCAAAATCAGAATGACCATAAAACATTTTGAGCCCATTCAGGATATCAAGACCATTCTGATAGTGTAGCAAAGAGTATTCATGGAAGAGGATTTCCAGAATTTTTTGAGTGGCAAGAATGATTGGGTCAGTGTGCTCAGGGCAAGGCAGAGCATTATGTGGGGGGTTAATGGCAATGTGTCCTTTACTATACTCTTTTGTAAAAATGTAAGCATTCCATAGTTTTAGGTCACCCCTGGTCACTCTACTGTGAAGCCACCATCACTAACTACTACACCACATGTAGTAAACATTCTAGCATCAGAGGACTGCAGACTCCAGCAGCATGGCTGGCGACTCTGTCTGTGGGAACTGACCCTGAAGAGCTTCCCAGACAGCAGAAACAATAACGAAAAAGCTCAGGCTGCCATGTAAGCTGGGTGCTGCACACCTCATGCTGCCAGTGCCTGGTCCTGAGATGCGGGAACTGTCACAGCTGGAGAATCGCATGAGAGAAGCCTCTCCAGTGCCCTCTGCTGATGAAGGCTAGCACCAAGCCATCCGGAAAAGGTCAAGTTACAGAAGGGCCCAGATTCAGCTTCTCAAAGCAGGCAAAACGCTGAACTCATTTAAATACACTAATACACTTAAATTCATGTCAGGCAGGCAGGTAATGACAGACAAAAACAGACAGGACCCAGCTCAGCATGGAACTTAGTAGCTTCGATTCTAACTTGTATACAGCATATGCCTGGAAACTTGGTTCATTACTACTTCAATCAAAATAAAGTATAGAGAAACTATGTGAGCTTGTGTGTGTGTGTGTGTGTGTGTGTGTGTGTGTGTGTATTACAGGGTAGTTACACATACCTGCATGAGTGTGTCCATGTGTGGACTGTATTTTTATATAGTACGTTACAGCTGTCAAGAAAGAAGAAAAGGGGCATGTTATGTTGTTAGGGTTTTCCCCCTTAATTCACTACACATTAGAAATTATATTTTTGTTGTCATGTACATGGCCAGGGGGATGGAAAGGACCGTGGTAGACTTGACCAGGGATATGCTTGAGGGACGGGGGACGCATGATTTGTATACATCTGAGTAGTGTACAGAGGGGTATTCCTGGGATTTCTGCTTGGTCCCTGTCTTGGTTACCTTTTTCTCATTGCTGAGACAAAATACCCAACACCCAAAATGAAGGAAGGAAACGTTTATTTAGCTTACAGTTTTTGGAGGTCTCAGTCCATACTTGGCTGGTTCTGAGGCAGAGTGGCACATGGCAGAGGGCAAACTGTTCGTGGCAGCAGAGCACAGCAAAAGCAACCAGCCAAAAAGGGGAATGGCTGCCAGCAGCCTCTTTTCTTCCCTTACATTGTAAACAGCCTACCCACACCCAGGGGGGGTGTACCTCTATCACAATCTCAGTGCCCTCCTCTTCCACAAGCGAAGGATATATACAAAGTAAGCACCTTAGCTTCCTCCTAAGTCACTCAGCTAAACCTCTAGACTCCCCCAGTTGACACAATGTAAAACAGTCCCCCACCCCCACCCCTCCTTCCAGCCCTCCTCTGCCACAGACTAAGCACCTTACTCCCAACACCTTCCCCTCACGATGCTGTTTTCTTAGGGCTGGCCCACCTTGCACTAAAACCTCCTGCAAACCAAGGCACCAAGTAAACACCTCACTGAAGGTGTGAATGTCAGGGATTCTGTCCCAGCAACAAAAATCTGGCAAACACAGCCAGAGAAATATGTTCGCTCAATTCTTTCTGCCTCCAACTCTCTGAGATCATGTTAGGAGGAGCTACACCAGTGTAAGATAAGACATGACCCTTGGGCCACAGATACAGCTCAGTTAAATGAAACACTTGATCCTGCAAGTATAGAATAATGGACCAAATGTGGTTGTTTGGGAAGCAAAGATGCAGGCAGAGCAAAAGCGAGGAGTTCTTTCAGACCACAGCTCTGTGAAAGCCCACTCACCTGCACACCGTAACCTGGGACCCCTGAGTGACAGTGCACCACAGGTGTCCTTTTCAAGTCACTCCCACTTGGCCCTATGTGGGACCAGTGAAGGCACCTTGTATCTGTTATTGTTCCAAGAACACAAATAAACTGACTTTATACATTTGCAATAAATAAGTGTATTGTAAACTTCTTTATTTACAGGGCTCAACTTGGTCAGGAAATGGATAGGTAGGAAGAGCCATAAGAGGCTTGCTAGGAACCACTTAGCTACCCCTAAGGCTTTCAAAACATCCTCCAAGCTTTAAGAAAACATTGAAAAAATTTTCAACAAAGAATTGTATGATCAGTTTTGGACTTAAGAACAATCACACTGTCACTCAGAAAAGAACATATTGAAAACACATCAGTAAGGAGACAATTAAGGTTGTCCAGGCACACTGTATTGAAGACTAGAGGCAAATAGTTACAGTTAGGCAGGATAGGCAAAGAGAAATCAGAGAGACATTTCAAGGATAAAAGACACTTGACTTGCAAAATGGACCTGAGAATCTCATCCATGATCCATGAATTGGATAAACATCAGCAGTGTTCAAAGATTACAATGGGGAGGAGCTGGGAAAAATTCTCTGGGATGTACTGAGTCGGAAGTACTTGTAAAAATGAGGTGAAGTTTTCTAACAGAGCATTAAAGGTGATACACAGATAGAAAGATACTATATATGCTCACCGATAAAAGGCTGTTGAAAGCATTTACTGCTTCTCAACCGGGAAGGGCCCCAGCACATTTTCTAAGCCATTTTAGATACACAGACAGGGGGACTGCTCTGGTGGGGGTGATGCTCGATAGCCCTGCACAGAAGCAGGCAATGCCCAGTGGATGGCTTTCCTGCTCTTTTCTGACCATGTCCAGATAGGATAGCTACAAGACACTAGCAGTTTGGATCTGGGGATGTTGCTGGAAGGAAGATAACTCAGAAGCCAAGACTTACATTCCTATGTTAAGCCTCCGAAATTGTAAGCTTGTTTGTCATTGCAGCAGAACTAATCCTTTCCTTTCTAGTACAATGGGCCAGGTGGAGATTGAAGCGGATCTCTCTCCACAGAAATGAGCACTCAGAGGACAGAACTCCTGGGAAACAAGAATATTTAAAACAGTAGTTTTCATGTAAGGATGCTCATCAAAAGTATCCAGAAAAATTTTAATTTAAAAAAATCCAGGATTCTCTTTAAGAAGTTCTGACTGAACTGTGTGAAGATAAACCCAGGCTTCCACTTCTTTGTGTGGGAACCGTAGGCTCAGTAAGTGAGAAATGTCAGAGAAGATTTCAGGGAAGCTCTCAGGACAAAAGGAAGGCAACGTTGGCCAAAACAATAGAAATAAATGAAACAAAGCCCAAGAGCAAATAGTACCCTAAAAACCAAGGAAAATCAGTTTCAATAATAATGGCATCATCATTTAGCAGAACAAAGAAAGCGGTCAAAGAGACCCATGCGAGGTGGCGGCAGTCAGCTGCACCTGGCAGGAGCAGGGTGGGTGGGCTGGGGCGGCATGTTGAGAACTGAGCAGGAGACTCACAGTGATTTCAACTGGGGTGAGTAGAGTGAGAGTCCAGAATGGAGATGGTTTCACTTTTTCTTGTTTATTCATTTCTACTGCTTGATTCTATTGAATTTTCAGTATAATAATGGATTCACATTTGTACAAACTCCTATTGCCACCACAGAGTTAAAAATAGGGCTTATTTCCCAGCAAACTGTCCACTCTGCTTGCCTCACACCGACACTCCTAAGAGGTACTTACTGGCTTCTGTCAGGGTGGAGTGGCTGTAATTGTTCTTGACCTTTGTATAAATGGGATCATAAAGCACATAATTCTTTCTCTATGTTCATTCCCCAACATTACAGATCTGAGATGAATCCATTTTGTAATGTGAACTAACACTAAATTTTGGTTATTTCAGAAGTTCTACTGTAAACCCTTCTATACTGTTTCTTCCACCCAGCTGGACTATCAATTTCTTCTTCAACTCTGTTTTCTCAAGTACTAGTGGTAAAACAGAAACAAACAGAAAATATGCAGAGCACGTCCATTGGCATTTGCAGCCTCCACCATGAAATTTATAAATTTTTTCAAATTTTCATATCTGTGTACCGTAGGAAGAACCCATAGGAACCCAGCCACTCGTTAAAAAAAAAAAAAAAAAAAACAACTCTTGCTTTTTTATGTTACAATGTGCCAGAGGATTATTATACATTGAATAAAAGAACAGAGTCAGAGATTGAGGTATTTCAGAAGCAGGAGAGAGATGATTACATTACAGAAGAATTTATGAAGGACACGTGCTCTAGAGTAGAGGTAACTAGATTTAGTTTTCAATACTGCCAAGAAAAAAAATTCCTCTCTTAAAATAAAAGAAAAGAATATGGGCTGGCTTAAACTTGGAGTATGACATGGATTCACCCATGGAGCCCTGTTTTGTAGGATTTTTTAAATAGTACTTTTCGACAGATTATGTGCTGAGGGTCCAATGCTCCAACATACAATGACTGTGAAAGGAGCATCTTAGTCAGGGACAAAGGAACCAACGTGGTGGCAATTAGTGATGGAGGACTACAGGGAAGTCCATTACGGGTGGTAATGAGGTAGCTGTGTTGCAATCAACAAACACACTGAGACAAATCAATGCAACCACACCTTTCACAATAGCATCTACAAAAATGAAATACTTAGGAATCAACCTAAGAAAAAAAGTAAAAGATTGATGCAGTGAACATAACAGTACTCTGAAAAAAGAGATCAAATAGGATTTCAGAAAATGGAAAGATATTCCTTGCTCATGGATAGGAAGAACCAACATTGTGAAAACGGCCACACTCCCAAAATTGTTGTACAGATTCAGTGCAATCCCCATTAAAATTCAACTAGTATACCTCAGCGATCTAGAGAAAACATTCCTAAAATTCATCTGGAACTAGAAGAGGCCTAGAATAGCAAGAGCAATCCTGGGAAACAAAGGAAAAGTAGGAGGAATCACAATCCCTGACTTGAAATTATACTACAAAGCTACTGTGATAAAATCAGCATGGTACTGGCAAAAAAACAGACCTGAAGATCAGTGGAACAAATTAGAAGATTCAGACAGAGCTACAAACACACTCAGCTACCTTATTTTTGACAAGGGGGCCAAACATGTTCACTGGAAGAAAGATAGACTCTTTAACAAATGGTACTGGAAAAACTGGCTTTCCACATGCCAAACACTAAAACTAGACTCAAGCCTATCACCCATGCACTAAAGTCAAAATGGATCAAAGATCTAAATATTAGAACAGAAACATTAAATCTACTGAAAGAGAAAGTAGGTAAAACTCTCAAAGACATAGAGGTAGGCAGAGAGTTCATGAATAAAAGCTAAACTGCATGGGAAATACTTAAAAGAATCAACAACTGGGATCTCATCTCACATCAAAAGAAATCACCAACAGAGTGAAAAGAAAACCCATAAATTGGGAAAAAAAATTATCCAACTGCCCCTCAGACAAAGGACTCCTATCTAGAACATATAAATAAATAAATAATCAGGGCCCAAAAATTCAAAGACCAAATCCAAAAATGGACATCTGAGATGAACACACACTTCTCAGATGAAGAAATACTAATGGTGAATAAATACATGAAAAAATGTTCAACATCATTAGTCATTTCAGAAATGAAAATTAAAACAACACTGAAATTTCATCTCAGCCCCAAAAGAATGTCTATCATTAAGAAATCATCAAATGAAAATGCTGGAGAGGCTGTGGAGAAAAAGGAACACTTCTCCACTGCTGGTGGGAGTGTTGATTGGTGAACTACTACGGAAATCAGTCTGAAGATTCCTCAAAAAGCTAGGATGGGAAGTCCCACTTAACCCAGCTATCCCCCTTCTGGATATTTTTCCAGAAAAATTAAAAACATCATGCCACAGCAATATATGTGCACCCATGTTTATAGCAGCACAATTTGTCATAGCTAAATCTTGGAAACTACCCAAATGCCCATTAACTGAGAAATGGATAAAAAAGGTGTGGTATTTCTATAAAATGGAGTATTACTCAGCTGTAAAAAAGATAAACTCAAGGCTTTTATAGGTAAATAAATGCAACTAGAGACCGTACTCATAAGTAAAATAAATCAGACTCATATGTGTAAATATTACATTGTCTCCCTGGTATAAGAACATGAAAGAGTAAATACAACCCAAATAGATAATAAGAAAGGGAAAGAAACTGGTCAAAGAAAGAAACACCTGGGATGAGGGAAAGAAGAAAAAGTACTAAAGGAAATTATACACACACACACACACACACACACACACACACACACACACATCTATATATTATCTAATGTATATATTATGTGTGTGTGTGTATATATGGATGGGTGGTATAACTGTACTATTGGTGTCTGATGGTTTTTTTTCCTACTATTTTGCATGCTTGTATCTGGTAATTTGAGCAATTTATGTGGCGACAACAATTTGCAGTATAACAACCATTGGTGAATTCCCACAATCCTTCCTAGTGCCACTATGTATTGTCTCTAGGTCAGTGCTGTATCATTGAGCTATATCCCCAGCCCTATGTATTGTCTCTAATGTTCTTTTAAATTATTATTTTCTTATTCTCTTTAATGACTTGATCAATTTTCTATTCTTACATCTGGTAATTTGAGCAACTTCATTGAAGACAACAATATGTAATATAACAACTACTGTTAATCTCTATCATTTGGTTTGAAACTCTGTATCATTTTTAATGTCCTTGCTTTGTGTTGCTTATATTTTACTTTTGTTCTTCTTATTTTTGTACTATTTTCTTTAAAATTGGAAAAAGATAGCTGTGTTGATAATAGGCTTTACTTTCTTATTTGTATGTGTACATTTCTGTGTGTGGCTATGTATGTGTCTTCACAGTCAGTGTATTTCTTAGCTAGGGCTACTGAGCAAGCATCCCTCAGTATCCAGGGAATTGATTCTAAAACCAACTTCGACATCACAGGTGATGGGTGCTCAAGTTCTATACATAAAGTAACTCCTACACACATCCTCTGATACACTGAAAGTCATCTGTAGATTACTTTAAGTATCTTAAAGAATGGAAATGCTGTGCTAATGGTGGTTATATTATATTGTTTTAGGGAATAATGACCAGAAAATCTATACACGTTCAGCACTGACACAACCATCTTAAGCTTAAGTACACTTTCAAACCATAGGTATTTGAATGAGAAACCGGCAACATAAGGATCAATGGCACCTCAAAGTGGGGCTTGAATGACAGAAGTTGATTCCCCCCCAGTTTTAGATGCTGGAAGTCCAAGATAAAGGTGTTGGCAGATTTGGGTTCTTCTGAGCACTGAGGAAAAAGGATCCATTGTGGGCATTTCAGTTGGCTTCTTGATAGCCATCTCCTTGTGTCTTTTCTTTTAACCTTATCTTATCTTTGTTCAAATTTCCTCTTTTATAACAGTACCATACATACAAATCAAAGCCCACTCTTGTGGCCTCTCTTTACTTTAAAGACTCTATCTCCAAATAGATTCATATTCCAATGAACTGAGTTAGGTCCTCATTGTATATTATTTTGAGTGGACAAAATTCAGCCCATAACACCTAGCAAAAGGAGTAAAAACCATCTTGTCCATTATAATGTTATAAGTGAAACTGGGACACTGGAAAACATGATTGTGAAACTTACACAGAGTCTGGATCAATTTAATGCATGTAATAAATACCCCAAGAACAGTGGAGTATCAAGCAAACATGTATGTGAATGGGCAAAGATGATACTGGCTTGCCTGGGATACAAACAAGGGATATGTTTTCTATAGATAATTTTAAAATACATGTGGGTCTAGCAATTCCTGAAGTTGCCTTATAGTTTTAATAATATCTCAACTTCAAATTCATATATTTTATTACTTACCTTTCATAAAAACTGTATTCTACATGGCTATTAACTTGAGAACTAGGTAATGCGGTCCTAGCTGTATCATGTGGAATTAGTTCACTTTAAGAGCAAGGAGTTCTTGCCTTCAGATTCTTTGGTCCTAGATAGCCTTGTTCTACGAGCATGCTCAGTGCTGACACAATGCCTGCAACCAAAAAATGTAAGGGAGGAGAGGTTTAATTTGGTTCATAGTTAGAAGGGAGTCAGTCCATGATCAGCGGGCTCTGAGGCAAAACCATCATGGCAGAAGGCCTTGGTGGAGAAAAGATGCTTAGTTTGTGGTAGCCACAAAGTGGAGCAGGGGGCAGCATCGGAGGCAATCAGATCAGACTCCATGCACACCTGCATGACGCACCGAGACTGACGCCGAGGGTGCTTTACTCACCCACAGCGGACCCCACGCTAACCAACTTGACAAGCCGCTTAAAGATCACATACTTAGCACTAGACTGTAAGTAAAGCACAATAGAATGGTACAAAGGACAAAAAGAGTTCATTCAATTCTGAAATTCTCTCAGAGCTTTTATTTGTGTTTACGGTGTGAAATTGTGAAATACAGTGAGAACTAGAATAAGCAATATTTTTTTTTGATAAAATGTAAGTTTTAGTTTGTACACATGTAAGCAAGTGGGGGTCCATAGCTTTAAAATTGAAATATGCTGCTTTTAATTACTCATTTGTTTTAAACTTGAACATAAAAATTATTATTAATCATTAGCTTATTAATACTTTTTCATGGAGGAAAGAGGTCTTTTTAGCTTATTGTGTTGTTTTTTATTTTTTATTTTTTTTTATTTTAAAGAAAACAGTACCAGAAAAAGAACAATAGGAGTTTTTAAAACATGATCAACCATTGTTGAATTCTTATCATCTTGTTTGGTGAAACTCTGTATCACTTATAAATTTTTTTGTTTTTATTTCTTATTCTCTTTAATGGTTTGATTAATCTTGCATTCTTACATCTGGTAATCTGGCCAACTTTGAAGAAGATAAAAATATGTAATATAACAACCACTGTTAATCCCTATCATTTTTCTTTTTCTTTATCTTTCTTTTCTTTTCTTTTTTTGTCTTTTTGGGACAGGGTCTCACTATGTAGTTCAGGCCGGCCTTGAGCTCACTTTGTAGCTTAGGCTTTCCTCAAACTCACAACAGTCCTCCTGCCTCAGCCTCCAGAGTGCTGGGATTACAGGCACGTGCCACCACGCCTGGCTTCTATCCTTTTGTTCTGAAACCCTGTATCATTCTTATTGTTTCTGCTTTGTTTAGTTTTTGTCCGTATTGTTGGCACTTTTCTGTTGTTCTCTTTTTTAAAAATTCTCTTTAAAATAAAAAAGCACGATCTACTCAGGTGTCTAAGATCCTCTCACCACCATGCCTGAAAGTCTCCAGGTGCAAGAAATGTTTTTTCTGAACTTCTTAGAGCCACTTGGAGCACAGAATAGAAAACATTTTAGCGTGCTTTGGAAAAAAGCATAATGAAGTGGGCAAAGGACATAGTGTCCCTGGTCACTTAACCTGCTGGTAATCTCCCTCCTAGGCCAGCGTGAAGGGGTCTTGTGAGAGAGAGCTGGCAGGGCTGGCAAAGTTATACTAAGAAATTGGACAGCAAGAGCCAGGTCTGTGGGTGTGCTGCCGCCTTCCATTCAGGGGTGATGGTGTGAATATTTCAGAGGAAACTGAAAAGGTTTTGCATAACCAGAGTAAACACCCTAGGCAGAAGCCTTTCTTACCATTTTGCCTGAGCCAAAAGAAGAAGTAGGGACAGTTAGAAACTTATAAATGGGCATTTGAGATGAACACACACTATACAAATGAAGAAATACTAATGGCAAATAAATACATGAAAAAATATTCAACATCATTAGTCATTCAAGAAATGCAAACTAAAACAGCACTGAGATTCCATCTCACCCCAGAAAGAATGAGATCACCAAGAAATCAAACACTAACAAATGCTGGAGAGGCTGTAGGGAGAAAGAAACCCTACTCCACTGCTGGCAGGAGTACAGATTGGTGAAATCACTGTAGAAATATGCTGTAGAAATCAGTTTGGAGATACCTCACAAAACTAGGGTTGGAAGTCTCACTTAATCCAGTCATCTCCTTTCTGGGTATTGTCCCAAAAAAATTAAAAATGTCATACCACAGTGATACATGTGCACCCATGTTTGTAGCAGCACAATTTGTTATAGCTAAATCTTGGAAACAACCCAAATGCCCATCCACTGAGGAATGGATAAAAAAGATGTGGTATTTTTATACAATGGAGTATTACTCAGCTATAAAAAAAATAAAGTCAAGGCTTTTGTAGGTAAATGGATGCAACTAGAGACCACACTCATAAGTGAAATAAATTGGACCCACACGTGTAAACATCACATTGTCCCTCTCCCTGGTGTAGGAACCTAAAAGAATAAGTAAAACTCAAAACATACAACATATGGTAGAAAAGGGAAAGAAATTGCTCAAAGGAAGGAATGGCTGGGATGAGGGAAAGAAGAAGAAAGAAAGAAGGCGGGCTCTCCGTGTGTGTGTGTGTGTGTGTGTGTGTGTGTGTGTGTGTGTGTCTGTACACATCCGGGAGAACTGCGCTGCTGACATCTGACAGCATATTGGAAGGCACAGTCAATGCTTAAAAGTTTGTATGTTCTGACCAGTTTTGCACGCTTATATCTGGTAAGTGAGCAAATGATTTGAAGGCAACACTATGCAGTGGAACTACCATCTTATCTAGTGAAGCTCTGCTTTACCTGTAATGTTTTATCTAATAATTGTTTCGATTTAATTATTTGAACCATCTTCCATTCGTACATCTGATAATCTGAGCAACAGAGTAAAAGCTAACAATATGTAATATAACAACCACTGTTAATTCATGTTATTTTGTCTTGAAGCGCTGTATCGCTTTAAATGTTCTTGCTTTGGTTTGTTTATGCTTGCAGTGCTGGTATGCTGCTATTGTTCTTTTTTTCTCTCTTTTTTACTACTCTCTTTAAAATAAAATTTTAAAAAATAAATTACAAAATCTAAATTTAAAAAAACATTTCTTCTAGTCCCTTATCATAAATATTACTGTACCAAGGGCCCCCTAGAGTAAACCCTCCCCCCACAAATAACACAAATGTTCTGTGCCGTTTGTCAGCACTTTTACCCCCTGGAGACCTATGAAGCTTATCAGAGGGCCAGAAACTCAGAAGAGCTTTTGGTTAAATAAGCCAATTCGCTTATTTCACTTAACACTCTGGTTGTAAGGGACAACAACATTCCTCCAAATGACTCAAAATTATCCTTCTTTATAGCAGAATACTACTCCATTGTGCATAAAACTAAATAGTACAATATCATAGTAGCATCTCTTATTTGAAAAACTCCACAGTATCCATAAATTTAAGAACAAAATAAAAAACAGTGGGAAACAGAGCAATGGGTCTTTTACAATTGGGAGAGGAAAGAAGCGATGGCGCGGCAGGGAAGGCGAGGAGCGAGGGGCTGAAGAAGCTGCAATGTGTTGGCATGATGCATGAGTTCTCCACAGTGAGTGCAGCCGTGCACCGCTGATAAGCATTGATCTAAAAAATGCTCAAATGAGGCTACTGAAATTAAAGCCAGAGTTTCATGTGTGCAGTCGGAATGGCCTCCTCCAAATGAGCATGTCTTGCAACTTGTGTTCTTTAGAAAAATGGGTTTGACGTGAAGGTATTTCATATGCTTCAAGGATGCACTGAGATGTGCTGGTCTTGCGAGGTAAAGATCAGCAGACAATTTCTGCTAGCAATGAGCTGGAGAAGCGCTAGAAACCTTCACACCCACACCAGTGGATGCACCTGGAGCAAGATGCGCTTGGAAATATTTTGCATTCCTATTGCCAGGACTTCCGTTGTCCTTCCAAATTTTCATAGTGATATGAGTTTTCTTCAAGAAAAACTCTCTTTTCCAAAATTAACATGCGCCTATCTTCAGTAGGTAATACTTGGTAAGGTGTCATTTTCCCCCTTTGTTCAAGCATAGGAAGATTAAAATATATAAAAGAGAGGAAAAAACAATTTATATCTATGTTCAACCTGAAAAGTTTTGAGTGTAAATGAAATCTCATGAGAAAACACCTTGTTTAGACATTTTTTACTCTTCCATTTTTGAGGAGAAGTCTAGGGAAACACTCGAATATCTGAACACCACCATGAACCTAGCCATTGAGTGGGAAGTTAATTTTCTAGGAAGTGCCCTTAGCACTAAGCATATCATTCACACAGAAGGGGAGGCATGTTCCTAGCATCTCAGTTGTACACCGCCTTCCTATAACATAGCTTCCCTCTATATGAGCCCAGATGTTACACGAGTCTGTTCAGGAAAAAAATAACAATATTGTGTTCAGTGAGTACTATGCTAAACTTTTGGTTAGCAGAGACAGCTTGTCTCTTCCGCGAGGATGTGGACATGCTGGGTCTTCCTAATCGAATCTTGAGCTGATGGTGCAAGTTCACATATTTTCTTCCCATCCCGGAGGAGGGATAAAAACACCATCCACCCCAGCACATCACTGAGTATTTGTTGATTCACAGCACAGTTTTCATCTCCCTATCACTGGCCGCCCCCGCTCCTAGAGCCTGGGGCCATGTGTGTGCTTAACACTACATGCAGAACCAGTGTAAATAGGCTCCTGTATGAAGATAGCATGCAGGTAAACAAGAACGATAACCCCAGATAAGCTGAAGTTTCCCAAAGAAAGTAAAATACAGTCATGAGACACAGAGGAGGCTGTCAAGACATTTCTGTGGCGCGAAAGAAGGAAAACAGTTCCTCCACAAATGTCACTTGGCAACTGCTCCAGGCAAACACAGATGCCCTCTTCCTGAGGTTATGGGTGGTGGGTTTTCTTCTGTGCCAGCTATGCAATAAAAGCCCATAAAGAGAGACTCCTGAGCCCCAGTCAGGCACATCCCACACACATAAGTTTCTTGGGAAAACTCTCAATTGAGGCTTTTAATTGGAATGGAGATAAAAAATCTTTCAGTGTGTTCTGTAATCCAGATCTTGTCCTAAATATTCTGCCTTTACTGGCATTTAATACACAGCAACAGCCTTATAACTCCCTGTTTTCATCCTTTTCCCAAATGAGAATGCTAAGGCATGGAGACACTCAGCAACTTACTAAAGGTCACACATCTGCTATATGGCAAAGTTAAGACTGAAACCCAGGCCATTGGCTTCAGGGTCTGAGCTCTTTGCTGTGGATGTCATTGGTGAATGAAGGACGCATAATAATGACATTGTGTATTCCTCCCCACCCCGTCCTCAAAATCTCAAGATGTGCATGCACTTCCCACCACATATCAGAATGTGCAAGTTTTTATCTTCTCTATAGATCGTGGTAAGGCATCGTCAGGGGGACACACTGGATATTTGTTTCTCTTTCTACAAGTTCAATATACCCCTTTAATAGTGTCAATCCCAGCCATGACTTATCAAGGTCCAGCACCTCCGTACCCCAGAAAACTGCTGCCCGCTGGGGAGTGCACTTTTGCTCTATGCTACTGTGTTTGCATGCATTATCCCCTCCCCCTGAGTTATGACCTCCTAGGGGCAGCATGTTTCGGTCAGTATCAGAATTTTACAAGATTTCAAATATGCACGTTTATTCATTGAGCACTTAAGAAATAAGTGAGTGAATGATGCATTGCAGCTCCAAGCCTATGTAAGGGTAGGTTTTTTACTCGTTCTAACATTTCCACAGGAGAACAGTCAGTTTTCTTCAGCAAACCCTGTACAACTAAGCAGTAAAGTGGTGAAGCGCTCAACTGGACCATCAGTGTCAGTAACCGGAAATTAAGAGATGGAAAACAATTGTTGCTTTGAACTCTCACAGCCGAGGAACATTTATTTAGAGCCTCTTCTAAAATAATTATCTTTTTATAAACATGCGTTTGATCTCAGCTACTCTTCCACAAGTTATTCCTGTGTTCCGTGCTCTGTTTTGACTCTGAGCTCCCGTCTGGGTCTCCATCTGTCAATAGCAAAGTGTTACAATTATGACTTCCCCTCAGTCAAATCTGCTAGTTTTCTCAGGCTCAGTTGCTATAGCACGTCAGCCTCCCTCTAAAGATCCTTGTTTTTAATACTGCACATTTTTCATCTCCTATTCATTTACTTACACCCTTTCACAGATTTTTGTCGACATGCTACTGACTTTGACACTTGACAGTTTTCTGAAGCTTTTGCGAAGTAAATTGAAAATCAGGGTAGTACAACAGGAATCCAGCCCATATCTATATGTTGCATTCCCATCTCGCATTATCTGAGGTCCTGCAGTGGTGGAGTCTTCAAGGTAGAGCTGAAAATCCATCTCCCCTTCCTCGGGCTCCCGCTGCACCTATTCGGTACTGTCCATGGTAGAAATCTCAACTGTAGAGCCTGGAAATCTCAGATGTCATTAAAATAAAAAAGCAAGGCTATGAAAGATACACTTATAAACTTATATCTGATAAGGGATTCGTGTCCAAAATACATAAAGAACAATTATAATCCTGCAATAAATTAACAAACTTAAAAACGAACAGGATTTGAATGGGCATCTCTCCAGTGTAGATGTAGAAATGGTCTTTAATGTCTGAAAAGGCGTTCAGTATTATATATCACACACAAAATGATGATGGCTGCCATCGAAAAACAACAAAACACTGGTGCCAGCATTGTGGAGAAATGGAAGCCCTCTTGCCTTGCTGGTAGAAATAGAAAATGGCACAACCACTGGGAAATAGTCTGCAGTTTCTCAAAAAATTAAGCATGGACTAGTAGCACAGACCCAGAAATTCATTCTGAGGCATATACCCAAGAGAAATGGAGACGTGTGTACATGAAAACTACCCTGATGTGAACTGTAGCATTATTCTTAATAGCCAAGATGTGGCAATCTCCCAAATGTCCAATGTGAAAATGGGTAAGCAAAATCTAGCCCGTGCCTTGTGCGGAATCTCACCCTCCCATAAAAAGAATGAAGTAGTGATATGCATAACAGCATGGATTAGCCTTAAAAACAGTAAGATAAGTGAACAAAGTCAGGTACAAAAGCATATTATGAATTTAGAATACGCAGATCCAGAAAATCACTTAGAGATGCCTGAAGAAGTGACTGAGCACAGATATGGGACTTTTTAAGGAAAACAAAATTGTTCTCTATTTCTACCATGGTGATGGTTGCACGATTACTTGACCATAGTAAAAACAATGGAGCTGTACAATTTAAATAGGAATATTTTATGATGTGAGACTTAGATCACAACAAATTTTTAAAAAATAATTTAACTTCTTCTGAATCCCACTGACAAGTAACTACCATTGATGGATGTTAAAACTCATCAGAGAAGACTGAAATGGCAAAACAGCTCCCTATCAGTAACTGTGGGAGAGACTGGTCATTATTCCTGCCAGGCACAGCAGCAAACCACAACAATTTTAACACTGTTAATAACTACGTCACCATACATGCTGAAAAGCATGATATGAATAAGAATATATGGTTTATATTTTCTTTTGCACCATTAATATGTCTCATCATTTTTCAAAGTACCTTAGAGGAAAACCCTGAAACCTGCTTTTATTGCTTTAGATTCAAAATGACATCAAAAAGACAAATTAATGGAAGAAATGCATTTTTCTCCTCTTCTAGACCTTCACTTTTTGTTTGTGTATTGGGTCTGCATGCGTGTCTTTCTGACTTCACTTACTCTGTGTCTGCACCATTGAACTTGGGGATCACTGCTGGTCAGCAGAGACGATTACACTCTTACTTTTTGTCAGACAGTATTCCTGTAGGTCTTCCTAGCAGAATGCTGCCTCTAAAATAATAAGGTCTCCAGAGATAACAGAGACTAGGTAACTTGTTTATAGTATCGTGTGAACTAACAAATGCATGCGTGGGTTTTGGCCACATATTTTTTCTATTTATGTGCACTCATATCCCCAGAAGATTTAAGACCTCATTTCAAGGTTTCAAATTGCATAGGAAGATGATACTGTATATTGAGACATTAATTCTCTTCATAATGAAGAAGTGAAACCAGTGTGAAACTAGCGTATTTAATTTTGGAATCATATTTTAGGGAGAGAAACCTAGTTTCTATTGACTCTGTTGAGTCTTGTCAGATCTAATTTATTGTGGTAGAGTTTTGTGGAAGCAAATATATATAAATGTACAAGTTTCATGTATAATTGCGAAGCATAGATAAAAATAATTTGACATTGAAATTTATACTTAAGAAATAGTGCACTTCACTGCAATCAATTTTTCATTATGCTGTGGGGATCAATCGCTACAAATAAGATATAAAAACTCTATTATTGATGGGGCGCATGTCAGTGTAAAATGTGCCATTTTCTACAGCATTTCAGGGGTAGAAAATTGTATTATATACTTTCCGATGATATTCATATTGCTCTGTAGAGAATGCCTATTAAAATCAATGTACAGTATGCCAACTCAGGGATATTTTATAATATTGAGAAATGGTAGAACACATAGAAAACAGGATGCTATTGTGTTTTAAATATTACCTCAAATTCATCTGTTCAGAGTGGGTTTGGATTGTTGAAATTGTGAAGAGACATGAGTTTTGTTTTTGCTTTTAGTGTTTGCAACCAAATTCAGCTTGGTCATTATCAAATCTGATTATCTCAGCATGCTGTTCAGCCTAGGGACATTTTTTAAAAATGTATCTGTTCCCTGCCTATCAAAAGCATGATTTATTTTGGTAAGGTTGAGGCCAGTGAGCCCCGGAGCACACATTCAGAAAGGTGAAGAAGCACTAGGGGTGAAGTGTCTTGGAGTCCCAAGGAAACACGTCATCCATAGCACCAGTCCTGGCATTTCAGGTCCAAGATCTGTGATCACGGCCCCTCACCCCATTCACATTGGAAAAATGTGATCAGACCATGAAGACAGTAAGGAATCCATTGTTATTAGAGGAGTTAAGTGCGGTGGACCTAGCCGAGTACATTTATTTCCTTTCTGAAACCTTGATTTGGGTGAGTAAATTTATATATATATATATATATATATATATATATATATATATATATAAATCTTTCTTTAAAAGAATTTTTAACATTTGTAATGAGACATACTTGCAGTACAGAATGATTACATCCATCTCCGATTTCCTAATAAATAAAACAAAAGTCAAAATGTTCATAGATTTACTTTTAAAAGCCAGACCTTTCATCTAAGTTTCCTCACCCAGTTACCTCTTTCAGTGGAAATCCATTTGACCATCACATAAGTACATCTTCATCTAGGATAAATTGTGTCTTTATCTGGCCTATTTCAAACAGTACTCATTTTATGTTTCTTGTTGTTGAAATAAAACTTGGTAAAAACATAAAACTTGATCATGATACCAGCTTCAAAAAGTCTTTTATTATGTAAATGATCTTTATTCATTATGTGAACAAATGCAGGGCTTGCTGAACAACTGAATCTACTTGTAGAGCAGAAGGGAAGAAGCAATCTACCCAGGGAAATTATTGTTTAGATTTTGATAAGTGCATATTTCTACTTTAGAGCAAAAAAGTCATTTCTAAGTAAGGTGAGTATGAGTTAGCAGCGCTTTGCAGGCAAAGAAAGAGATACATAGTCCTTAGGACTATGCATCTCTATCTTTGTATGTCTCATTACAAATGTTAAAAAATTCTTTTAAAGAAAAAAAATATATATATAAATAGTCTTAAAGGTAAAGACTAGTAGGTGCTTTATAGGTAAAGTAGGTGCTTTACAGCTATGTGTGTTTGCATTCACAGCAGTCATCGCTGATAAAATTCCATCTTTCTACAACATTTATTGACCCACACTTCAAAATCCTGGGAAGATCTAAAACCGTATTAGAGAGAAGTTTTTCATTTCATAGAGAGCTGGATTAGTCACGATGTAGTACTGTCATACACAACACCAACCAGCTTTCATTTTTTATATTTTCACCAATTTCGCATGCTTATATCTGGTAATCTGAGCAACTACATCTTGTCTAGTGGAAATTTAGGAGACTGACACAATTCTGTCCACAACAGGAGCTAAGAAAAGGACACAGGTATTTGTAGTATATTCAGGGAATCTCCTTAAAGATGCTGCGGCATGCAAGAGAGGAGGACTCTCACAGAACGCTTTAGATCTGAACATCTGTGATCCTTGCAAAGAGGTAACCATGGCCCATATGTGAACTTTTCAATTAAAATCTGCATTGACATCAGAACAGACTTCATCACCCTGACGGTCAGAGGTAATTAATGACAGCAGGTAGGTTTTCAGCAGTGAGGCCTCATCCACGTTGGCTTGAGTGCAGCAGAGTTATATGTGGATCGGATGTGAGAATGGCAGGAGGTAGTTTGGGGAAGAACCAGAGGACCCATAAGGAGAGGAAAGCACATACCCAGGCTGGGCGTGAGAGAGCACCAGGTGTGGGTGAGATGCCATTGCTAATATTTGTCTCCTCCATATGAGTTTATGATATATTTGGCACCTCTGTTTTCCTATCATCATTTCCTAAAGGGGCAGGAAAGAACCAACAATATCCAAGTATCTCTCCATCCAATGGCCCCACATGTAGCTCTCAAAATGGATCTGTGAGATTCTCCTCTCATCTTGGCCCCTTGATGATAGTCTTAAGAGCCTCAGTATTATCACACTAGTTAAGAGGAATCTATGCAGGTTGTCAGTCCTATCTGCTCCAAAGAGTGTGATTTCTGTACACCATGTGCTGATTTTTCGTGCCCAGTCAGAAAGGGGTTTGACAGGAATGGGTTATGGAAAAAAGCAGAAGCATTAGAAGCAGGATGGCAACTGGAAAACCAGGGCAAATAAGGGAAGGATGGGAGGTGGAAGTCTCCAGGATATTAAGAAGCATTGAGGACTGATGGCTGGGCAAGGAGGAGCCGACAGAACTACAGCAACTGTGCATGACCTCATGTAACTCTATTGGCATGTGACCATGGACTGAACCCTGCATGACCTAAAGCCAAAATATACCTCTTAGGTTGATCGCCTCCAGTATTTTGTCCCAGCAGTGGAAAGGTGATGAACATGAGTTGGTGCTTCTTGTGCTCCCCTCACTTACCTTTGGAGAAGTCTTTCTCTATGAGGGTTGGGTCACCTAAGAAGTTGCATTAAAGCATAATCTGTGATCATTCCTCATTTGAAGGTAAAAAACATTGTTCATGGCTCAATGTTGAAGATGACCTCCCTAGAAAAGAAAGGAAATGAAGGTGATCTCATTCTGACATGAAAAACAATGACATTCAATGTTGTAAGACATTAAATGAGAGACTAAAATTTGAATTGGCAGATAATAAAAACAACTGTTAGATCATTAAAAATTTGAGTGATGACAATGTATAAAAGAAAGGCGACAGGTGAAAAAACACAGAAGTGATGTTCATCGTGTGGCTCTTTGGGGACCACATGGTGCTATTCGGTTCATAAGTCCAAAAATCCAAATATAATCCCTAAGCAAGAGGTTATTCCAGAGCAGCCGTGTGGCCTGGAGGAGAGAAAAGCAGTTCTACAATCAAGAAACTTCAGTTATCAGCTGACTTGGCCATTTATCAGTTCTTTCTGTTCTAGTTGTTTAAACAATCTATGCCTCCATTTCCTTATCTACTGAGTGGAGCAATGGTGTTGTGACCTTGAGAATTAGATTACTTAATATTCACGATACCCTTAAAGCATTGCTGTAAATCTACTTAGACATTTTGATATTAATTCAAATGAAAGCATTGTATAATGCATTGAAGTGTTATATATTATTATGGTTTACATCTAAATATCCCCCCAAAGTCTCATGCACTCCGTGGTGGGGAACTTTGGAAGTGCCTGGATGAAGGGGTGTCAATGTGGGTAGAAGATGTAGATAAAGGAAGCCCCACCTTGGATACAGTGGCACCAAGCAATAGGCTTATAGCCTGGATGGGATAGAAAGGAGCAGAAGGCAAGCAAGCTTGTTACCCTCTGTGGTTGCTGCAGCTTGCTGCCTCCTGCCCACCTTGCCACGAACTGTTCCTTCTCTGGGATGCTCCTCTGCCATGCTACACTGCCTTGGAACCAGTCAGCTATGAATTAAAACCAGCTTACAAACTCTGAGCTTAAGTAAACCTTTCCTTTTGTAACTTTGGAGGTCACATAATTTGTCTCAGCAATAAAAAGTAGCTAAGACTATATCTATACCTATGTTAGGAAAAAAACACTTCCTATTCTATATTTCCAACATACCATATTTTTAATTAAAACCAATTCAGATCATAATATATCATTTAGATAGTTTTCATTTCCTATTTAAAGTTCATGTTTCTCTGTTGTTCATACTTTAAGAAATTGTTTATTAAAATTATTTACCATCCATCCCATGTGGAGTATTATGAACAAGAAAATAGAGTCAAATAATACTACATCTCCTTCTTTCAATGTCACTCAGGTTATTAGGACAAAACTTAGAATGTAAAACATTCATTTTAGCACACCAAATGATACCATAGTGCCCTAGACTATGAAAGTTTTTAATTTACAAAAAGAAAAGACTTTAGCAAGTCCTTTGTAGCAATATTATTTAACTGACCATGGAGAAATAACTAGTATAGTTTTAAAGAAACAAGCAACTTAAGTGTCATCTACTTAAACATTTTGGGTCAAATCAAATTTATCTTTCATTAGATATAAACTCATTCATTTAGGTTGATGTGCTAAATATATCGGCAATAATCACCTAAAATACAATAAAGGAAATTTATTCATGGAAATTCGGGAAAAAGTACATCGAGTAGAGAAAAGTCAGAAAGCCACTCCCCAAAACAAGTCTTCTCAAGCTTCCACATGGTAGTTCATTTCACAACAATAAATAATTCATTAATGATGATCTTCACTTTCATATCTCCATATTTATTCCATAATGTATACAGAAATGCAAAAAAATTTAAATAAAATGCATTGGAGGGGTAAAATTCCTTGTTAAATTCTAGTGATTAATTGACCACTAGAAAATAATTGTTATCATGTACTTTTTAGTATTAGAATTTTTTGTAATCCAGAGAACAATGGCAGACAAAAGTATCTCATTGTTTGCCCATTGCTTTGTATTTTTTATTTATTTTTATTTTATTTTAAAGACAAAAGCATGGAGACTTATAAACCAGAATAACACAAAAACAATACAGGAAATACAAAATTATAGAGAAGATAGCAGAAATTATCAATGGATGCTGTATTACATAACGTTATCTTCAAATTTGTTGCTCAGCTTCACAGATGATGTTTCATTTGATTAATTAATTTTCTCCACCCTCATCTCCATTGTTCTACCACCCAATCAGTCATCTTCCCTCTGATAATAATTGTACTTGGGTTTATTTATTCCCTTGGGTTCTCACTTTGGGGCTGCTTCAAACTATGCTGTAACAAATATGGGTGTAAACAAATTGCTATGGTGGCAGGTGGAAAAGCACACATGCTCAAAGACAGACAAAGATAGACAGACAAAGATAGGCAGGGAACCAGGTTCACTATGGTAAAGCCCCTATTGACAAGCCCTTGAGGCCATTGGTCCAGTCGAGTCAGCGGGGTTACCCAGCTATCCTCCAGGCTTCACCTCAGTACAGTGCGTCCAGAGACCCAGTGGTGTATCAGGGTCACCCAAGCAGAATGCTGGGCTCTGCCCTGTTGCTGCACTGCCAGAGACCTGGTCCAGGTCTTCAGGTTCTCATGAAGCCTGGAGGGAGGCCCTTCCTCTCTCAGGCCATTGAGCTCCCCTTCAATACCCCCGGGGACCCCACATAGGCCACTAGTGTCTCCCTGCAGGCCATCTATGACTCTTCGGAGGCTATCTCCACCCAACTAGAGAACCAGGTCTGCACCCGAGTTCCAGGTCTTCGCCTCCTACCATCTCTTGATCTCCAGTTTTAACGCTCCCCACCCCTTGAAGCTGGGCACTGGGCGCACTTACGATGCTGGGCAGAAGTGGTGTGAGGTCTCCCCCATCCATGCTCACTGTGATAGTCCAGGGTGTGTACTAAGTTCATTTATTGGTTCTAGAAGGGATCTGGAGTATTTTCTTGGGTCTGCTGTGTAGAGTATGTTATTGTCTCTCGGACTCCAGCACTGCTGCTTTTCATGTGATCTGTCAGTTTGGGTTCAGACAAGGTTCACATATGCAAGCAGTATGAAGCTCCTCTTGGTGCTCATGGGGTCTCCCCTATGGACCAGCAGGGTCCACCCTGTCAAGGTGCTCCTGGAGGCCTGCACTTGTCCCCAGGGTCGCTCCTGTAGATCCCGGGGCTCTGCCCCATCACCGGACTCCCAGAGACCCAATTCAGGTTCTCAGGGTTTTATATAGTTTGCAGGGAGCTCTCTTCCCCTCTCAGGCTGCTGAGCTCCCTGTCAGGGTCCCTGGGGTACCCTCCCAGGCCCCCAGTGTCTCCCTGGAGGCCACCCATGACTCCCTGGAGGCTCTCCCCAACCCCCCATAGCACCGGGTCTGCATTCCAGCTCTAGGACTCTGCCTCCTCTCACCTCACGATCCCCGGTGCCTTCTCTCCCCTCCTCCTGCACCTGGACATTGGGTGCACCCACGATGTTGGGCACAAGTGGCATGGGGTCTCCCCCATCCGTGTTCATTGAGGCATACCAGGATGTGTGCCGAGTTTAGTTATTAGTTCTAGGAGAGAATTGGAGAATTTTCTTGGGTTTTCTGTGCAGAGTATGTTGTTGTCTCCTGGACTGCAGGGCACTTTTCTTGTAGTTTGTTGCTATGTGTTCATACAGAGATCACATATGCAAGCAGTATGAATTCCCTCCTGGTGCTCATATTGGCAGTTTAAGGTGAGTCATGAAGCCCATGGACTCATCCCGTTGCTGACGGGGACAGGTGGTGAATGCGCAGGTCACCGAGACTCAAGGTGCTCACCGAGGGGGTTCGGGGTGGGAGCTGAAGCCCGGTAACCCAGTTTGTGCTTCCTGCTTGGTGTTGGAGTGAGAAGGTCATTGAGCCATGTGATCCATTTCCGTGTGCAGCTCTCTCTTACTGTTACACTGCAGTACCCATCTCCTTGGCTGGGTCCCTGGGAATTACTGTGGTCCTGGGGTTGCTGCTTCTGCTCTCTGCTGCTCTCTGCTGGTAGTTGCTCATACAGTGGATAGATACGGGGTTACAGCCTCAGAACAGATTTAGAGCTGGGTGTGTTGAGCCGTGTACTGGTTGCTTTGACTCTGTCTTGTCTTATGTTGCTGCATTCCAGTGTCAGGGTGGGGTCCCTCTGTTAGGGACCCTCCTCGTTGTCCATCTGGTCACCATCTTCCCAGATGTTTTTCTTAGCGAGGTTTTAAAATGTTCTCTGTGAGGGTTTGAGATCTTATTTTGAATTCTTTGATGTTGAGCTTAAGTAGTGTGAGATCTCCCCCATTCATGCTCATTGTGATATTTAGAAGTATGTACTAAGTTTATTTATTAGTTTTGGGAGACAATTGGAGAAGTTTCTCAGGACTTAGAATATGTTGTCATCTCTCGATCTCCAGAACTGCTGTTTTCTTGTATATCTTGCCTCTGGCTACTCTCGCTTTTGTTCCTTTTCTAGGTCAAGCGTCTAGGCTCGTCTAGGCTCTTGGAGGACCAGCCTCAGGGGAGCAGCTGAGGGAGAGGGATCCCAGGGCTAGGGCGGGATCATGGGACCCTAGCATAGCCCGATCACATGGTTTTCCAGGGTCCAAGGCATTTCCCTGCCCCCGGGCATCTCCACGTGTTTTGTGGCATCTTTGCCTGAGTCGGCGCAGTGCAGCGGGTCTGCCCTTTGCTTTTTAAAGTCTATTACTTCTAAGTAAGGAACCAAATAGGATGTAGTCACTGTTGCTGCTGTCTTATCATCACAAGACTGAAGCCATCTCCACATGGACCCTCACTGTCTCTCTGCTCTCTAACCTGCTGTGGACTTGCTCATCAGCAGTGAGGCCACAGGCTTTCTTAGGCAAAAGAGACTAGAGGAACAATCTCATGCAGTTCTTTCATCTCCTCCAGAAATCTGCGTGGACTTGGGCTTCTTCCTCTCTGCAGAGATCTTCTTTCTGGACCAGCTGCTTGTGGATTGAACACATCTGCTGCTGCTGAAATTACACCAAGAAAATTAGAGTCAGCTCATCTCCTCACTAGTAGCCGAGATTTTTCTAGCATTGTGAAATATTTCAACTTTACCTGGGCCATTGTTTCAACATATTCTGTTCAGTTTAAGTTAGAGCAATTTTATTAGCTAAATTTCTTTTTCAAACATTGTAGATTGCCTAGACACAAGGAAAGTAAAAATGAATAATATACAGCCTTGATGTTCAAGCAGAACACAATTTAATGGTAAGTAAAGACACTGCAATGGGACGCAGTGACAGGAATATGCCCAGGACAGCAAAATAACAGGTCATGCTGCAAGCATTCCATGTGTAGTAAATCCACTGCCCACTTCTCCCCACGAGGTCCACGCTGCTTCATGGGGTTGACTGCATTAGAAGCAAAGATTGGAAACTCTCCTGAAGTCACATAGCTAGGAAATGACTGAGCCACTCAGTATTCAAATATAAGGAATTTCATTTGAGAACTTGCCTGGAATCTAGTGGGGATCTAAGTGAAGTGCAGCGAATCTCTAAGTAGCAAAGGGAGGTCCAGGGGTGGGCCCAGAGTACTGATAGAAAAAGCAGCTTGGAAGATCATTGGCTGAGGCCCCAGCCACTGATTCGGTCAAAGGACTACAGTTCAGCGTTGTTAAAGAGCAGCACACAAGAGGGTATTGGGTGAAGCCCATGGGGAAAGTAGGGTCCTGACTGCCAGGTTAATGCAGTGCTTGCTCACCTAGAGGTCAGAGTTTCCCAGATGTTGCTCCAAAAAACGCAATAATCAAATCCCCTGAGGTAACTGCTATGCACATTTTAAACAGAGTTTTATTGTTGCTGTTGTTGTTGTTTTAAAGCAAATTTGGTAGAGTCTTTAACATACTAACATTTATTATAAATCTCTAAGAGAAAAAAGGAGTTTTTGGTTTTCTCCACTTATTTTGATGGCTGAACGATTTTGTTAACCAGCGTCTCCTGGGACATTGACTGTCCTGTCCTTCAGAACTGGGCTGGGACAGGCAGTGGGGGCTGCTCTGTGATCCTGAGGACTGGGCGGGTGAGGGTGAGTCCTTGGAACCCACAGAGGATTAGATTGAAGCCAAGACTGGAGGTTTAGACTCTGCCTCTGAACTGCACCCTCGCTGAGCTTAACTGTCCTAACAGGAGTTGTATCTGCTTTTTCAGCAACACTTTTTTCCTTCATATCATTTCTTCACCTTTCCTCAAATTCAAGAGAGCTTTTTGTTGTCTTTGAGTATTTTTCACTGCTAATACATGAGAGAGGACCATAACACACGCAGATGTCTAAGATACAGGTGATTGGAGCACATTACTGTGCAAGCATGGTCAAGGTTAAGATCCTGTGATTATTTATTTTCTAATAGAAATTCTTGAAAGTAAAAAAATATCCTCAAGACTCAAAAGAAAAAGTGACAATGATAGAAGGTGGACAATGCATTGAGACCTTGGAATCTCAGAAGGCACATAACGTGAGACACACCGCCACAGGTTCAGCTCAGAAATGGGACTGTCCTCTGAGAAAAAGCTCGTTAGCAGGACATGTAAACGCTGTGTTTCTTTACACTTCCAAAATGTGGAGTTGGTTATATGGGAAAGTTGTATGGCCAGGGATATGGTTTGGAAGATGATGTTCTACAGTGCAGGGGAAAGTCTACAGAAATAAAATACCAGGAACTAAAACTCAGGATTATAGTCAGGAAAACCATATCTCTTTAAGTCTGTGGATTTAATATTAATTGTGAAATTTAGTCACCATTCAAACTGTCAATTAGTACTTGAGAATGAGGAATTCATTCCCCCAAGGGGAATTCATCTGTCTGTGAATGAGGTGGAAGTTTTTCAGCCAATACATATGAGGATGCACTACTCAAAACATTTTAACAGACTTAAGAATCCTAGAGTCAGGCAGGTGCTTCTGCTGCTGAACTATAACCCCAGCCCAAGAATCCTAGAGTGAACTTCTATTTTGTGTAAGAGTTGTTGAAACTTAAATAGAACAAGCAGAAAACATATGCAGACCTCATATCTAAAAACATAGAAAAAATAGCTTTGCTTCTTTCATTCTGTTTTTTTCTTTTTTTTTTTTTTTTTTTTAACTTCCAAAGCCTCCCTTTTCCTGTTGATTTTTACTGAAGCAGATAGCTTAGCCTGACATTCTGGAACGACAACCAAGAAAGATTTCCTTCCCCTATGCTCGTGGCTTTAGGCACTTTAAGATTAATAGAGGGGAGCTGACTGAAGGGAGTATTTGCAGCCTGCGTCTGAGAAACGTGAACATAAATATGTCGCTTCCAAATGACTAGGAGAAAACATTTGGAAAGAGATGAAAATTTACAAAACAATCCTGAGACAATAAAGTAATTGGATGGAAGCTTGGAAAATATGCACTGTTCTTCCTCAGAGTCCATATCTGGTTTTAGTTTGGTTTCGTGTGGTGATGTTTGGATTCTTTGTTGGCTGGTGGGAGGCTGTACTCACTAAGCTGTACTCATCAAGTTCTGTGGCCCTCGGCCATCAGGTTCAGGCAGCAGCATTCCGGGTGTGAGCGGCCTCCGCACGCGTTTGATTAACTTGTGTATGAAAACATACTGCTTCTGGTAGATATTAATAGTGAACAATTATTTGGACAACTTTTTGTAAATTGCTGGTAGTACTGGGAAAATTATTTGACCTACAAAAAAGGATACAAAGCAATACCTAGCAACATGAATGCAGATAGGTGAGACCAGATAAACCTACCTCTTTAAAAAAGAAACATCATACTGAAATAATTTGAAGAAATAAGTATTCAAAACATGGTACCTCCAGCACACCATTCCATGTTAATGTATCATTTATATCTTTAAATATGTATATTAACAGAACAGATTGGAAAACTAGAAACATCTAACACAAGCCCTCAGGCCTATTTTAATGGGAAATACCACATTAATTTTGGTTCTATCTCAAAACATATAGGGAAATGTGAATCCTAAAAAGTAGCACAGAATAGTGCATAACCACCCTCCTTACAGGCTAGAGCAGCATCCTACACATTACAGGATCTGAAACCACACAGACCCTGGCATCGAAGCAGAGCCCCTCTCAAAGTTTAAGGCTCTTCAGAGACCTCCGGGACTTCTTACTACCTGCACCCGGATCCAGAGGACTTGGTCCTGGGATCCGGACTTTCTAGGGCCACTGCCTGTCTGCTCTGAGTGGACCTCAGCCTACCTACCACCCTGACCCACCCAGGACTCTGTGGCCTGTTTCCCGGCAGAGGCTGATCCTGGGGAAGAAGGGACCCAACTGCAGGAGAGGCTGCTGTCCTCGTGCCCAGGCCAAGAACTGCTCAGACACCTTCAGGGTCGTGTGGCAGTCAGAGGTGGGGTATGAGGAAAACGCTGGCAGTCCTGGCTGCCTTCCCCAAGCTCATTATTTCCTTTCTCCCCCGCTTCCTTCCTTCTCTGGCTCCCTCCCTCCCTCCTACCTCCTGCCTCTTTTTCCTTTGTTCCTTCTCTTTTTTCTTCCTTCCCTCCCTTCCTTCCTTCCTTCCTTCCTTCCTTCCTCTTTCTTTCTTTCTTTCTTTCTTTCTTTCTTTCTTTCTTTCTTTCTTTCTTTCTTTCTTCTTTCTTTTCCTCCCTCCCTGCCTTCCTTCCATCCTTCCTTCTCTTCCTTTTTGTATTTTCATCTCGGCACCAAGCTCTACAAAGAGCATAGCTGGCCTTGAGTTACATAGACCTCTGTCTATGCAAACAAATTAGGACCGTGAGAAGCACAGGCCTAGTAATGACCCTAATAGCTTCCCCTGAATCTCAGACATTTATGGAAATCACATGACTTCACATGATTGTGTCTGGCCCGAGCCATGGGTTGTCACGCAGGAAGTGAACCAGGGTAGAGAGAAGAACTCAAGGAACAAAGTCTCTCTGCTGACAGCTGCAGTTTTCCTGTGGCCAGAAGCTTCCCTCCCTCAGAGGAGACAGCACAAGCTAGGGATGGCCTTCCAGAAGCCCTTCTGGGGCTTGGGCTCTCCATGGTGATGCCAAGTGGCTGTGTGTTTGGCTGACAGAACTTCCTCCTGGACATACTGGAGGTGGTATCATCAGCCCAGGATGAAGAAGTCAGGGTGCAGGAGAAGACGGTGAAAGCCAGGATCCTTCTCAGCTCTTTATTTTTAAACAAAGTGGGTTTTCCTTAGTGTTCTGCTTACCCCTGTGCACAGCTAAGCCAGCCAGCCGCCTGCTCCTCACCCTCCTGCCACAGAGTCAGCTGTCTCCAGCCCAGTTCTTCATTGTTCTTTTGCTCCCGTGTGGCTGACCAGTGTGCTTGGCTTTCTTGGTCCTCCCTCCTTGCCAACATGCTCTTTGCCCTGTGTCTCCCAACATTTTGGCCAACCAAAAGCTGATTAAGCCTTGCAGTGCTAATAATCTTCCATGTTTCACTCATTTCCTCTCTGCCCTGTCCCCTGGTTCCCTGTAGCTCAGTGGCTTCAGTGTTAGCCATTGAGAGGTGTGGGGAACACAACAGCAGACATTGACCAGCAAATTGTTCTTAGCCACCTGTCACTGAGTCTGATCCTTTTTTGAGAGTATGTTAAAAATTAAAACAGCATTTACCTGTGATGGTGTTAGTTCTCAAGGGTTTCTTTGTCCAAAGTGGAGTAATCCTGTCCTCATGATCATGATGGAACTCCTAGAGTGAGGGGTGCTGCTTTCCAAGTTCTCTAGAAGAAAGCACTTTTCCAAGTCATGCCCCAAGTTTTCCTGGTCATGACCCAAGTTTTTCAGAATTGGTGATTTTGTGAATGTGGAGGGACTCCTTTCCAGTTGAATTCAATGCCGCTTCTCTGAAGCTTGAATGATCACAGTGATGACTGCCCACCCTCTGTCACTTTCCTATAAATATTTTTGGGCCATGTATCCTAAATTGGCAGAAAGTGTGGCTCTACTTCACCATCTCACTCTCGGCACAGGAGTAACAAATGCTTCCTCTTCACAGGCTCATTCTCAACTTAACCTCGGTTCCAGGGTCTGCCAGAATGCAAGGTCTTCCAAAGCTTAAAGCTGGACCAAATTTGGGTTCACAACATCCTCAAACAACTATAACAGTACAAAAGCATAATAATTCAGAAGTCTCCTACCCTCTGTTCTTCACCATCCTGGTCATGCCCCATGCATACAGAAAGTAAATCCAGAACTAATATTCTAATCCTGCCTGCCACTCCTGGCTTTGATTTTAGATTTCCATCCAAAAGTATCTACCCATACAGCTAAACACACCATTCTGAAAGCAGCAATTCTGAAGCAGCAGTAGAGGCCCAGCATAAAGGAGAATCCCCAGGATATTTGATTGCTGTATTGTTGTAATTAATCTCAGACTTCATACTGGACAACATAAACAAAAAGCTACAGAAATGCTCTTATATTTGTCTGATTTACTTGCATATTTCATGCATGATAAAATTGTGACTAATTTAATAGAATATTTTCAGCAAGCAAGAATACTTTGCAGAAAAAATGGTCTTGTCTTATTTCTTATCGCTTTGTACCTACAAATTAGAATATCTTGCACAGTATCTGTGACTAATTCAGACATTTTTAAATCCTGAAAACCTTTCTACTGTACCTTTGGTTTGAAACCTGCATATATCTGTAGCATGGAGTCCCCACACTCTTTCTAGACGGCTGGCAGGACTCTTTTCTCCCTTTGGGAGCTGATCTATTCTTTGTGGAATATTCCCACACATGTCTGTGTCTATTTCTCAGAGCGGTGCCACAAAGAATATGACCCTTTTGCTCCCAGTAACCTTTGATGGTGCTGAATTGCCTCCGAGACTGGTGCGAGTCAGCACGATTTGATTTGCTATGGTAAGAATAAGATTATATCTAACAGACGATGTCATTTCCAGGTTCAATGGGCACAGATTTAAAACTAGTCCTCTCTTTGACCCTGTGGAGTCTCTTGAACTCTTGTGCCTTCTTTGACAGCGTTTGTGAATGAGGGAATTCATGAAAATTCAAGGTTATTTTAATGATAATGGCACAGCGATGACAAAGGAAGGAGGCAGGGCCGGTGTCCCCAGCCCAGCCGGGTGTTCCTTCTCCGGAGCTGACTTCCTTCCTGGCAGGCAGACTGCACGGTGAATTCCTGGGGAAGGTCAAAGGCTGAGAGCCGCTGTGTGTCTGCAGCCGGGCTGCTGCTACTGATCTGTGAACATGACATGCCTGAGAATATCACATCACCATGGCAACAACAAACATGGGGCTAAATTCCATTAGCGGCAGTGACTCAGTGAGTCAAACAGATAATGTGCCGGGCCTGGCCAACTGCCCACATCGGCTTATGTGAAAGTGGTGATGAATTAACGTCCGCGTGCTGTGGCTGCCTTGTATAAATTCTCTTTTTGATTGCTTACGTCCTTATATTGATGGTATGTCTTAAATAAGCACTTAAAAAACCATTAAGTAGTCCACTCGTAGGAATATACATTCAGGGCTAATTTCTGCTTTTTTTCCAAAATATCCTTGATTCTCATTGTTCCATCTTTTTTTTCAATTTTTCATTTCTGTAGCTTGTTAAAAACTTTTTGTATTCCCTACAGACTAGAGACAAGAGTTGCAATTTTTACATTGCGTTTCTCTTCAAGTGATTTTCTTGGAGACTTGTGGAATAAATTTCAAACTGGCAACATTCTCAGTTGACATCAGTGATATCAAGGTTTTTCTAAGGAGAGAAGTAGGTCCACAGTAGAAAAAACAGTTAAACTCTTTGATATACGTATTGGGATCAACCGAGGGACCATTGGTTCTAGACAAGAAAAAAGAACATAGAGGGTTTCCAGAATGACTTGGAATATATGTATTTAGTGGCTCTGCATTATGTAATGTATATACTTGCCGCTATGCTGGATTCAAAATCATTATGGTCCTTCAAAAAAAATCAGACTGACAGAGCACGTGTCTTGCCTTTTATAAAACTGGTCGGCAGGGGTAAGAAATCAGGGTTTCTGGGTCTGTTCACCCGGCCCTGGCTCCATCCACAGAGCAGGGCTTGAACGGATGCTGAGGAGGGGAATTTAACTTATGCACATAGGCCAGCATGCCTTTGTCATTCCAGAGCCACGCCTGCTGCTCCAACCCGCATTTCTCTTTCTAGAACACACGTGGTTCTCTGATTTGCCTCTGTAACCACCGTATGCAGTGTGGCCATGTGGTGGGTAAGAGAGGGTGATGGATGTGAGGATTATTCCTGACCAGATGAGAAAGCAACATGCAGTTCCTGCTTCAAAAGGAACATGCATGCAGCAGATGCACCTGAGAGAGTGTCCATCTAATAATTTAATAATTGAGACAAAAAGAAGAAGCCCAGCCAGCTAGCTAGCATATGCTTTTCAGAACAGCAAATACAATATAAAAACACACTGAGTTTTTAATAATTACAAACATGTATATTGCTGTTTTTCTAGGAAACTTTTAATGAACAAAATCAAATCTCTCTCTCTCTCTCTCTCTCTCTCTTTCTCTCACACACACACACACACACATGCATACACATGCATTTTTCCACTTATAACTAAAGATATATTGTATCTCTGTTTTTTTTCCAACAAGGGGATAAAGATAACAATCTGATATATTATGAGATCTCATATGTTTTCTTAGAATCTCTTTAGCATAAAGTTTCATGTATATCATGTGTACACACATATGTATGCATTGGTCCTAGAAGAAATATGAATTACAGAGAGAAGTCAACTGAGGGCCACTGAGCAGCCCTCCTGACCTAGAGACCTCAGTTGGCAGGAAGGCCCTGGCATGGCCAGGGCCTGGGCTCTGAGTGGGGTGAGGCACCAAGGCCTCTGGAGCTCCTGAGCGGCACAGGGAGCTTAAGACGCTGCAGGGAGAGAGTCAAGTGCCAAGGCGAGAAAGCAAGCTGGGTAATCTGAATAGTCACTGAGTGCTAAGGTCAGGTGTGCTGATCGATGCAAGAGAAATTAGGGATTTAGCTTTTATGTCCTGATGTGTGTAACTTTGATAAACCTTTTCCATGTAGAAGCACTTCGAATGATTTTCTGCAGCTGTTTAAAGTATTGGAGTAGAAATCTTGCAAGAGAAAGTCCATGTGCTTGAAGACACAGAGGTCTAGATTGGGAAAGTCCACCTTTGCTGGGCAAACACAAAAGACACGTCATTCCCTGCTGTTTATCTTCATGCTTCAAACCCAACTCCTACAGTTTTGGGAGTTGCTCCCTTTGCTTCCTTAGGAAACAGAGAAAAGTAACAATACCTTCTGCTTTTCCAATAACTAGAGTTGCCTCTACTTATGCATTTGAAAAAAAATGTAGAAAAAATTAGAGAAAACATAAACTTTTCTTAAATAAGAAGTAAATTCATAGTATCTTAAACCAGTTAGAAGAAATTAATGAAGCTGACTAAATGGCTCAATATGAACTTGAATGAAACCAAAAAGTATGATTGTTAAACCCTTTGTGTTGTTTTAAAACAGGGAAACCTTTTTTGTTTCATAAAGATTATTAGAGAACATTAGATAACATGTGAGTAAAAATTACTTTCAATTAAAACACACATTTTGAAAAATGAGAATGGGTAGAGTGTTTTAGGATGTATGAAAGCAGTATTTCCTTACATATTTCAAGCATTCCTTTTTTTGTACCCTTATTCATAGAGTTTCAGAGGTAACCCTAAACTCAAACTTTTTTCCTATGTAGTTTAAGTTCTAAAATATCTAGATATATTTCACTTGTTGAGACTTGTGTGTGCTCAACACGGTTAATCCTTATTAAATACAAAAGTCCTCATTTACATCCCAAGATCAGCTGTCCTTTCCCATTTTCCCTTTGGTGCCTTGGAGCCAGCAGCCGGGTGTTCTTTCCAGGCAAGCGCCAGTGTCATAGGTGAACCTCAGTGACACACTGCCCCTCGTGAACCCTCAGCCCGCGGTTTGGCTCTTCATGGTGGAGTTCTAAGGGGAGCATGGTGCATCTCTCCCCAGCTCCAGTTTACGGTTCATCTTAGGTGCACCCATGTCTCCCATCGCCCCCTCAATCACTCTGGTGGGCCCTCGTGCCAGGAGTCTGTGCCCTGTGTCTCCGAGAGGCAGTGGGGATTTCAGCTTTTCCCCGATTCTGCTGTGTCCCTGTTCTTTGCAAGTGCCAGCCCCTCTGATATTCCCGAGCTGCCCTCTGTCAGTCCCAGTGTCAACACAGACACCAGGCAACAGTATCATAGGCAAGCTCAGCATCGGCACCCTGGTGTCCACACCCTGTGTCTGCGTCTGGCCCTGTTCTGGTTCACCAGGTTATTTTAAATTCTACTTCATTTATTTCATGCTGGGATTATACTAATATTTAAAGAGAAAAGGATGTGCTTGGGGAACATGAAGGAGACAACCTTCCACAGCAAGAATAAAACCACAGGCCCTGTTCTCTGAAGCCATTCTGTATAACCCCCATTTCTCCTCTCAGTTGCTCTGGAACTCCCTGGTGACATGTTTTCCCAGGAATTGTTTTTCTATCTTTATTTCACAAAGACCTTAAATTCTCTAGATGTGGATATATTTTAGGGCCACAAAAATTTTCTTATAAGAGAAAATAAATGGGTCTTAAAACTCCTAATGCAACAAGCCTCTGAAGAACTGGTCACCTGCCTTTGCTTCTTTTCTGTGAATGTTTTTCATTTTAAGAGATTATAACCATAAAGATTGCATTCTTCTGCATGGGTAACTTTGTGGAAGTTCTAAAAACTCAGTGAGCAGGCCACATCACTGATACCTTATTACAGGGTTTGCTTGGCTGTGAGGGCTCTCCCACTCCTAGACACGGGGGGCAGTGAGCCCCTCCTGTTCCTTCAGCCCTGTTGCTCCACTCCACGAGGTACTTGTCTCTGCCTCTCGCTGGTTTCCAGACCAGCCTTTGGGAAGGTTGCCGATGACCTTAGCAAAGAAGGAAGTCGATTCCTCACGTCCTTCTACCCATGAGGCTCAGAGCCTGGTACATCCACCCTCTGGACATTCCCTCCTCCTCTGTTCCTCTGTAAACACCAGTTACCCCAAGCCTCCGCCTTGGTTGCTTTGGCCTGCTATAATGAAGGGCTGAGGGTTTATAAACAGCAGATCGCTCTCTGTCACGGTTGTAGAGCCTGGAATGTTCAAGAGCAAGGTGCAAACAGACTCAGTGCCTGATAAGGACCCAACTTGACCCAACTTCTGGTTTGTAGAAAGCACCTTCAGACTGTGTCCTATGATAGAAGGGGTGAGGGAGTTCTGTGGGGTCTCCACTGCATGGTCTCTGCTTCTGCTCATGAGGCCTCTGTTATTTATTGTCTGATCACCTCCCCAAGGGCCACTTCCAACCTAACCTTTGGGAATGAGGATGCAGATCACGAGCTTTGCGGGGTCACAATCATCCAGTCCACAACAGCCTTACATGCACCTGTGGCTGAAGGAGGTGGTGAAGGCATCTCCATCTCCCAGTGATAAATTTACTGTATACTCAAGAAAACTGAACCCTCCAGTGTAAGACGAAAATGCTGAAGTGGGATCTGGCGGCATTTTCCTGTGCATATTAGGCTGTTAGAAAAGCTGCACATGAGAAAGAAGAGTCCAAAAATCAAAGATAACAAAGTGAACAATTTTCAGATCACAAATGAAAAAAAAATAAAATAAAATAGGTCATTGCTGAGAAGGCTGCTTATAAAGATGAGGCCATCCCTGTTGACAGCTGGTGCTGGTTTCTCTGAGAAAATTTTCAGTTCATTTACTTAAATCAGCACTTTCTGGAACTCACTTTGTAAACATTTGTGTTTCTCATTCTGAAAAGCTAGAGAGTGTTCAGTGCACCCTAAACCTTGAGAATTTATCACAAATCAAAACACTTTGATGTTCCTATCTGAGGAGCATCATGGGGCTTTTGCTGAGCTCATCGCAGTCCTCTCACAGGGGAGGCAGAGGCAAGGGCGGACACAGACCATTGTAGCACAAGAAGCAGTGACCACAGTGTGGGGCCTAGGGTCAGCTATGTGACAGCACCAGCAGGTGCTTGGAATGAGCAGAGCTCATGCTAGCAGGCAGGGAATCACCTGGGGATGGCTGAGGGGGGACTGGAAGCCTGCTGAGAAAGGACCGTGTTATCCTGAAAGACCTTGAGCATGGGAGAAACAAGATCAAATTTGCATTTTATAAAGGGCACTGTGGCAGAAGAGTGAAAGATAAACCAGGGCTAGGAGAGACCAGAGACAGAGAAGGAGACGCAATGAGAGTGTGAACTTGAACGGTGCTGCTCCAGAGCATGCTGCGAAACTGACACCGTGGCCTCCACTCCGTCACACTGTCCTGCGCCCTACTCTGTCCACACAGGGTCACACACATACACAAGTCTGCAGAATTTTTAAATTTCTAACCAGACCCCCATCTTCATTAACAAAATTTTATACTGCTATCTTACTTGGGAACATGGGTGGTACATGAATATAGCATCTTTTCTAATATTAGATCTAATTTTATACCTATATCTATATCTATATATCAATATATATTTATGTCCCAAACTATGCTTGTAGAATTCCATGACATTATTACAATTTATAAAATAATAATTTGGTGTTGGATTAATCATATTATATTCAAATGAAGAAACAAACAGAGCAGGCACAATGAACAGAAGGATGATTAAAAATGAGTAAGAAAAATGGGCCCCACATTTGGACCCCACGGTTGTCCGAGTGGGAGATCCAGCCTGACGTAATTTTCACACAGTGAAGCTACTTGTCTGCTTCCAGGACTAGGAATGCAGAAGGTGCTGACAGCTGAAATACGCAGGGTTTCACACAGCGCAGGACATGAAGGTGGGCGACAGTCCCGTCCACATCACGTCCACGCCAAGCATGCCATTGTTTCATCACTGCCGTGATTTTTCCACCCAGCACCTCTGACCCAGAGGACTCAAAACCCTGAGAGCAGGAGCCTGGACAGGGAGAAGCAAGTAAGTGAGGGGCCTCTTATAGTGACCCAATATGTTAGTCACTTCCTAGCCACTTGGCATCTGGAGCCTGGTGCAGACTGGCTGAGGAGCGAGAGCAGCACAGCTCACCTGCCACACGACAGGCTTGGTCCTGACAAGTCCACCCCAGGATGTGCATCCAGGGCATGCGTTTTTGCTGCTGGATAAGCCTTCCAATGTGTTGAGCACTGGTCAATTATTAGAGCATAGACGATTCCCTACATATGATGTTTCAAAGTAAGATGTTGAGATTTTAGGAGGGTACAAAAGCAGTGAAGATCAGTAGACCCTGTCCCTGGAATCTAGGGTTTGGGTCCCTCCTGGACTGGCACTAAGGAGCCTATGCTCTCTGGTGAGCTGGCAGGGGCAGTGCCGGCCTGGAGGTGAAACATTCACAGTCACTCTTCTGATGTTATTAGTGGCGTTTGGTTCCCCAGGTGGAGGGTAGCAAAGGCATTTTGACATAGGGTAAGTTCAGCTGAGGCTGCATTTATCAGGACAGAAGGCTATGGTGAGTCAAGGAGCATCTGCATTATACCCAAGCTTCCATGTATTGAAAGCAAAGTAAAGTAGGATGTGAAGTAACTGAGATGGATGGACCTTCAAGTGATCCAGAGTTCAGATCTCATCAGTGATATTGAGCTGTGCACTGGGACAGAGGAAGCTATGCAGTAGTGTAATTTCAAAAATGTAACACAAGTTATTAAATGGAAGTCAAATATAAAAATACTGCGAGACCTGACCTATCAACAGCACCCTATTAGACATGAGCTCTGCTCCCCTAAATAATCATCATTAAAAATAAAGGATTAGGTACATGATTTTTGGAAAATATTTTCAGAAATCTAAACATGACAAAATTGTTTCAACTCTGTGCCCGTATGAATTTTTTTCCACCTATGCAACATTCACAATAAGTGTACAATTCACCCACTACCTTTCCTTTTTTACTTTTAAAAGCATGACATTTAAGTTTCTAACTCAAGCATAACACAAGTTCTTAAAACCTATATTTTATGTATTTTTAATTCTTTATATGCTCTAGATAGAAGATAGAAGACCTTTGTCCAATGGACAGTCAGATAACATTTTTCATAATTTTTAATATTTCTTATTTTAGTATAAAATAAAAAATAGGTATTTTAATTTTAGTATAATACAATAGATGTTAATAAAGAAAATATAAAAACCACTCTTACTTCTATGGAAAAATGAAATTTTTATAACAAAATAACTAGAGTATAATAATAATTACTACAATGTGTATCACAGTCTTCAAAGAATGGCCAAAACATTACTCAGAAGAAATAGATAAATACATGACAAAACTCTCTTTACAGTGAATAAAGAAGATTTTCTGTATTTATAGCTAATAAAATAGTCTAAATTCACTGAACAGATTTTTCTTTTTTTTTATACTTTCATGTTCATCTCAAAGTATTTTTAGGAAAAATATTTCAGTGATTGTTTGTTTAGAGTGGTGGGAGAGTGTAAAGTTAGAGCATAAATCACTTGAAAGACTTTTAGTTCTTAACTTTGCCTTGCACTACAATTTAGGAAAAGACCTACACACAACAGAAAAGAGTGAGGTGTCACTATCTATGCACAGCCTCACCCTTCTTGCTAAGATGGTCCAATGACTACGGTCACGGAGCACTGTGCTTACCATAGAGCAACTCAGAGAATTTGAGTTTGGGTAAATGTGTCCATGTATTTTTACCATGCCAAACAAACCACTCAGAAATGTGGAGAAATATTTTACAGGTATTGATCGTATTTAAATATTATAAACAATAATTTTTAGATGAATTTGTAACAAATTAATATTTTTGACAAATATATTCTTTGAATCTGTATGTGTGAATTATGATGCTGTTCAGATAGGAAATAAATTTAATGCATCCTACAGAATTTGGCAATTTATTTTAAAGGTCAGCAAGATGTAAAATGTGAAGATATCATACCCATTAAAGAAAAAAATGTTTTTAGCTGATTTTTGTGTATAAAATTTTAACATTTTTAATAGCAGAAATACTTCCAATAAAAACATAATTTAGGATGCCTTTTGCTTTAAATATTTAATGAAATGATATTAAACTAACACTTAAATTATAGATCGTTAAAATATCTTAAACTTCTTTATTGAATAATTCAGTGTTAACAACTATTTTATATAAATTTTGACTAACAGTAGAAATGAATATCAACACTTTAAAATTAAGAATTATGCTTTGTTTTATTGTATTTTACAGATGACATTAACATTTCATATTTACTGTGTTTCGGTGATCTATGCAGAAAAAATATGTCAGCAGCATAATTTATACTCATTTTATGAAAATCCTCTGAATTAACCTAATCAGAAGTCATGTTTTCTCCGGTAGACCCTCCTTGTGTATTATTTTTACGGCTAATAATGCCAACGTTCCCGTGGAGGGAGGGAAGGATTTCCCGGGGTGCCCATGTTTGTGTCTGCGTAGCTAACTCTGACTTCCTCCTTCTCGCGCACACACACAGCCCACTCAGTGCTCTCCCGTGTTTGCTTCATGTTCTCCCTTGCTGTATGTGGCACCACTCTGAACTATTCATAATGCATCCATAGATGATCAACAGAATTAAGCTGGTAGGTGCCGAGTTGGGCTCACTCGCATTTCACAGCAAGTGTGCTTTAACGGTAACAGACCTTCTCATCCTTCTTCTGTCAAAGCCTTAGTGGAAAGAAATGCATTTTCCACATGTTTAGTAATAAGCAAAGAGCTAGGAGGAAGAATAAACTGCATCGAATGCACCATCTCTACGTTAACTCATTGAATGCTTACTGAACTGGCTTTCTGTTGTTGTTGACAGGAGTAAAAACACAAAAATAATAACGAAGACATGCCAGAGCAACAGGGTCTCACGCAGACATAACAATCATCCCCGAAATTGTAGTGGAGTTCAATGAAGACCCAGGAGAGGACAGCAGCTGAGGGTTCGCCAGAGCTCCCCGGGAAGGAGCCCATCCAGACTGGGGGAGTCTGTGAGGTTCCTGGAGGGGGTAGTCGCTAAGGTGAGGTAAGCTAGGCTAGAATTTCCAGGTGCAAAGACACAGAGCTGAGCAAAGGGGATGTCTGGAGCGGTAAAAGCTGTCACAAAGTACTCCCATCAGGCAAGGAGCGAAACTTGGTGTGGCTGCTTTTCAATCTGTTCAGCTTTCCCAGAAAAACTAACACGTGCTGGTGGTGTTCCAGTGCACACATTACCTACCTGAGGACAACAGTGACCAGTTTTGGAGTCATCTGATGGTAACTCACAGCCACAGGGATTGATGGAACCTGTCTTTTCTTCTCTGGGGATCTTCTGTATTCTTGGAGGTTAAAAGCTGTGTTTTCACTGTAGATGCTGGGCCTGGGCCAATCCCCTCCCCTTCTGTCAGCCTGGTTCAGCCCATTCCACACAATCTCTTTCCCTTAGAATCCACAGCACCCATCAAAGCAGAGGTGCTGAGCCCTGGGCTTTGAGGATCCAATACCCCGGCCCCACCAGCAGCTCTTGCTGGCTCCAGTGCAAGAGGCATGGAGAGGGACTACACACAGGAGAAACAGTCCATGGTACGCAGAAGGCAGCAAAGCAGTGAAGTAGTGAGCAATGAGCAACAAGTGACAATCAGAAACTCTCTTTTTATTTCTTATATGTATTGGTTAGTGCATTGACTAAATAAAAATTTTGTGTTTTTGATATTCTGTGGTAGTGACCATTATTACTATGTTATATCAACAGTAAAAGAATAAAACTAAACAAAGGAAATTCTCCAGTTAATATATGTTTAGAACTTACTTAGTATTTTATTTTTAAAATTGTGGAAAAGGACATTCTTTAGTTGGAGAAAGCACTAAGGACACACAATGACTTGTCTATTGTTTGCTAGGGCTTCTTAAGGTAAGGCTTCATTATATAGCCTGAACTGGCCTGGAGTTTGAGTTTACAGTCCTCCTGTCTCAGCCTACGAAATGCTGGGATTACAGGCATATGTTAGGTTACACATGGAGAAGGATAATCCTTTAATTACCCTTGCTAAAGTATTTGGTATCTGCCCATTTGTACTAGTCATGCCCTTTGTTCTCGCTCAATAAAAAGCGACTGAGATGTGTCATCAAGGCTGCAGTCCAAGAGGCCACAAGCCCCCTGATCCTAGACTTTTGCCTCTCTTATTTTTCTTATCTCTCTTACTTTTGTTTTCATCTGCAGGCACATCGTTCTCAGGACCTGTTACCCTGGACAGAAATGGAACATAGAACAACATAAAATAATATTCAGAGAGTCTTACACTCTAATATATCAAATTACTCAAATGAGGTTATAAATATGATTCAGTTAGACCAACTGAAAATATCACAAGTTAACACCAAATTCAATTAACTTTTTAGTGCATCCCATCTACTACTCACCAATAATCTGTGTAGGGGCCACTTTTTGTACTTTAGATCCTAACTAACAAGGCTACACACCCTTAGGGCAGGTAGTTCTCACTCCCAGGCTGGGGAAGCCACCAGCCTAGCATCACACCATAAGTCAATCCCAGCATCACGTCCTGATCCTGGCATCACACACCCTGGATGAAACTACCTCCAAAAAGCCCCATCTATGACTGAATGAGGTTGTGGGGAGACATTATTAGACCAGTTATATGAATATTTAGATTTATCTTCATTTTTACATAATATACTTTATATAACTGCCATCATAAATGTTATAAGGGATATATTTTAAGCATTTAGTTATTTGTTACACATTATTTTTAGAAAATATATGTGTATATGTGCATTTACCTTCCCATATGTGCAACATCTGTGCACACGAGCACATGCGTATAATTCAATCACAATTTATCCTTGCCCATAGATGTGAACTTTGTCATTTCTCTTTCCGTTTCTATAAGCACATTCAAGTGATTTTATTTAAACTACTACCATTTGGGGGTGTGGGCAAATGAACTGCTTTCAGGTTTCCCAAGAGAATGTTCAATTTTAATGTCTCACAAAATGATCGCAATAATATTACATTAGAGATTATCTTCAGAAACAATAAAAGCCAACTTTAGTGAAGCCATGGGTATTTTTCCTAGGAAATTTGCTAATGTATATAATCAAACCTAATAATGAGGTGTAATATGGTGAACATGCTGTTTTGTTTGAAAAGTACTCAAATGTACTCTTGCTTTGTATTTCCTATTTAGTGAGAGAATTAGTAATAATTCAACAAAGAAAACTTAGTAAAGAGAGGCATAAATTTTTCTTTCATCAGTTTTTTAATTTTTAGAACAAAAAATCTACATTAAAAGCATGATACATACACATGTGTATACACAGCTATACATGATACACACACGCCTGCAAAGAACATGTGTAATAAAGAGGAGAGAATTGTAAAAACTGTGTCAAGAGGCACACATCTAGAATTAGCTAGAAGTATGGTAGTGGAAAAGACAAATAGGTTTACTTCCCTACAGGAAAAGAGAAAACAATTCTGAAGTATGGCCCTTCATGTTTAGAGAAGGAAGTTTTTATTTTATGTAAGTTTAATTTTGTACGCATTACTTAACAGGCAAAATAAACTTCTAAACCAAAAGAATGGAATGTATTGCTATTCTTCATGGTGGTGGAGAACCAGCAACAGATTTTTCTGTCCTTCTTAAACAAACAAAACACAGACAATATTCATCAGTTTTCAGCCACTGCAAAACAAGCAGCATTTCCTCAAAGCAGGGAAACAAGGAGGTGACCGCTGTCACTGACCCAAGGACTGCCTGGAGCGCATCTGCACCATAATTCGGTGTGCAGCTGAAACCGAGAGGCAGCCTGGAGCTGTCCAAGGACTGAAACGACACAGGTCAGATTCCAGGGAGCCAAGACAGCTAGAACTTGCAAAGGAAATTGTCAGAGAGGAGAGCATTTCATAGAGAAATCTCTGGAGATTTTCTCCTTCTAGGCACTTGCACAAGAGAAACACATGTTCACAAAGAAATGGGGCATCCACCAGCGTTGTGAGTAGCCCCTCCTTCCAACTGCAGGAACTTGGAAACAGCCCAGCCATTCGTGTGGGCTGTGGGCACACAAATAGTGCTGTACTCACTCAGCGCAATCCTACTCGGCACTTACGTGCAGGAAACACTTGATATAAAAAAATTGATTGAACATAGTGAATTGAACAGTGTCCCCTCAAAAACTATACACTTACCTTAATGTCATGGACCTGCAAACATAACCCATTTTTTGGAAATAAAGAGACTTTGCAGGTGTAATAAAATTAAGACACTTAAAATCGTTTCTCCTTATGCAAGCAAACCTTAAATCTTCTGGCAAATGCCTTTGCAAGGGACAGAAAAACAAGATGCAACAGCCCCGCAGGGAACAAGGTGACAGGAAAGCAGAGTCAAAGACTGGCACTTATTTTGCAGTTAAGAACCAAGGAAAGCCAAGAGCTATAGGAAGCTGGAAAAGTTTCTCCCCTAGACAGTTACCCAATAACTTCTAAATGTCTTATGCACCAGCACAGGGCTGCACAGAGCATTATTGTGACAGAGGAAATAATTTCACTGAAAACCAAGAGAGACGTTCCATAGGGCTGCAATCCATTGTTTTGTGAGTCTGACAAAAGCCCGCTGCAGATCTAGGTCTAATGTTAGCTGGGTGCAAGTAGAATCACTTAGAGCTCATTGGCGTTTAGGATCCTAGTTGAACCACGGAATGAAGCTATCTTATGCAATGAGATGCTGCTTGAGGATGAAGGGAGACTGGGACGGACAGTAAAAGGCTGTGCTTATGGATAGCAACCAGATGAGGTTATGTAAACGTGGTTTAAATTGACAAGTAGCACCAGATGGACAGGGTTTTTCATTGCAGTTTCTGACTTACGGAAAGAGCACCCACAGACCTCCCCCAGGTGGGGAAATTACTCCATGGAACCCCCTTTCTGGGTTGTAGTAGAATATTTGTGCTCCATACCCACCTTCTGTGGGTGAGCAGGTCTTGCATGATGAGTACCCTGGACCACTCCAATCTCCCTAATTCCTTGGATACAGTCCAACTTTTCACCTTTATGAGATCTGGTCAATAAGTCATTCTGATCCAACTGCACAGTTCCTTCCAGCATTATGCCGAGATTTCTCATACCCACTCCTGCCCTCACTCCCTGGATTTCTTTTCCGAGAAATTGGAAAACAATGGTGCTACCTCTCTGGCATGTACATACTTCCTTGTGAATCACAGCTTGCATTTCACCCTTTGAGCCCTGGATGTGGTTATGAGTTGTCTTAGTCATTTTCTCGTCGCTGAGACAAAATACCCTGCGCCCAACATTAAACAGGGAAAGGTTAATTTACCTCACAGTTTTAGAGGTTTCTGCTCATAGTGGGTTGTCTCCAATGCAAGGCGGCATGACAGAGGGCCATCGCAGAGGAGAAAGAATCCATGGTAGACAGAAGACAGCAAAGCAGCGAAGTAGTGAGCAATGAGCAACAAGTTACAATCAGCAACCCTCTTTTAGCACCTTATATCTTAACAAGGCTACACACCCTTAGGGCCACCACCCTAGCATCACACCATGAATCAATCCCAGCATCACGTCCCGATCCCAGCGTCACACATACTGGATGAAACCACCTCCCCAAATCCCCAGCTATGACTGCACGAGGCTGTGGCGAGACATCTAGATACAAGCCATAACATGAGTTTAAAGTCAAAGACGGCTGGGCAGGTGGGTCCTGGGAATGTCAGCATCATCTTGTGTGGCAACTACAGCAGGAGCAGGCAAACTCAGGGTCACTCTTTAAATGGAAGGGAAAGGTTGTCTTTACTGGCAAAGAACACTCATCAGAATTCAGGGATTCAGTGTTCCCAGATTCATCAGTGTTTCCCCACGTGTCCCTGTTTGAATTTTTATGATCTAATTCTTTCCGAAGAAATGTCTGCATTTTAACCGCAGATACCCTATAAAGATGAGGGTTCCATTGGCATTGTAATTCAGCCACCGCAATTTTGCTTCCTGAGTTTTCAGTAAGCTACATTCTCCAGATAGTGAATACAATGCTTCTCTCAAGACTGACAGAAATTTCTTTCTTTTTTTTTTTTTTTACTTTAAAGATAAAAGAAAGAAAGCATATTAACAAACACACATACATTTAGAAAATAAACTCTAAGTTATTGCGGGCTGATCAGGCCAGAAATCTCCCAAGTGAGCATTCTGTGAAGGCTTAAATAGATGAGACAATGGTAATGGTTTCAGGGCTCCAGGAGGGACTGACTCTCTTACAGCTTCAATATTTTCTGAGTTAGCCAAAGACTTCTCTGGGTGGCCCGTATTTATTTAGTCTATAGTAAGGGAGGGGGAGTACTGGAGAAAATGCAGGAATCTGGGCAGAACCTGGGAATCATCCCTTTAAGGCCTCCTCCAAGTAAAATAGTATGTTAATTTAGGAGAACTGCGTCATCTCCAGGAAGGTCTTCTCAGAGGAGTGAGAGGCCTGCAGCTGCAGTCTCCTTGTAGTTAGTTGGGGCGGCAGACAAGGTGCCTGAGCTTCAGACAACTCACAGGTAAACACGGAAAGCCAATTGGTTAATATTAAATCGAAATCAGAGCCACTTTGTAGTGGTCCCCAACAATAGAGGGTAAAGAAATGAGATTTATTTTAAGAAAGTTGGCTAGGTTCAAATCCGTAAGCAGACCCACAGCCTGGTAGTTTAAGTGTAAGCTGACTGATGATGTAGTCTGGAGTCTGGAATTCATGGGACAGCCAACTGGAAAGGAACTCAGAAAGGAGTTCTAGGTTAGTCTTGGGTCTAAATTTTGTCTTCTTAGAAGACCTCAGTCTTTTCTCTTTAACTGATTAGAGGAGACCCCACTCAAAGTGTGATGAGCATCTCACTCTAACTAATTCTTACTGATAGAAAGTATTGACCACACCTAAAAACATCTTCACACAAATCTCTGGATGAGTTTTGGGGGAAACAACTGCGTACTGCAGTTTGGCTACCTGTGCACATAGAATTAATCACCATTTATTGTATTAAAGGCTAGTGCCTCTTTTCACTGATGGCAATCTGGAACCACATGGGTGAGGTTCATTCCTTTTAAACCCATCTGTAAACTTAGATGAGTCACCATGGTCATTTATTTCTAGATGCCTACAAAAAATGTCTACATCACACAAAGTAGGTCAGACTGAGTTTTCTCCATAAAGGGAATCTGGTCAGTACCATTCAGATGGAACCAAAATATCACATCTAGACACATTTTTAAATGTCCATTTACCAAGCTGAGGAAGCTTATACTTCTTCATGACTGCTACTCTAATTGAAAATTTCCAATTCTTTGATTTTGAGGCAAGATGTATTAAATAGAGTAACTCTGCATTTTGTCCACCAGATATATCTTTGTAACTGGGAAAATTCATCTTTCCCTCTGTCCCATGGGGTCACCATAAATATAGTTTGAAAGTTGCATCAAACTAATTCTATAATGTAAAATATACATTAAAACATACTTTTTTTCTTTGCAAACAGCTGGTCTGGAAAAAAACCCCTCACTGTGTATGGGTGTGTGCATGTGCATGTGCATGTGTGCGTGTGTGTGTGTGTGTGTATGTGTGTGTGTGTGTATAAATGTGTGTGTATGTGTATTGTGAAAGACAGGAACATACTACTGACAGGATGACAGGATTAGATGTCATTTCAGCTAATTTCCTTGTGCTCTTACGAACTGAGAGATGGTCATCTTCATGTCACTGCCATATGATTATGGACATTGTTTTGGAATATTAGAGATGTCTACCCTTAGCATTTGATGGATGAGGGAACACTAATTTATTAAGAAAAGTGTAGGTCCCAGAGAGTTTTTGTGTACACAGCCAGCTAATCATTCTCAACTAAAATCAGTTAGCAAAGTCAGGGGGAACTTTTCTAGAGAGAAAGAATTATTTTCCATTGAGTGCATGGTATGTTCCAAAACTTCACAAGGTTCCTGCAACATAGTGGACAAGTTGAGCAATAAAAGCAAGTGATCTACATGATTACACTGAAGCCTAGACTAGCTGGACACTAAGACAGTTTGCATCCAAATTTCCAGGAAAAGCTGACATCCCTAAGGACTACTGCATCAATGGTGAAAATGAATTACGAACGTGGAATGAACCACTTCCAAAATTCAGAGTTCCACTCAGCTCTATGCCTATTTATAGAAGTAAAGATGATGTGACATCGTAACTTACCTGTATGTTTCAGATCACTAGATCCTCAAATACTCAGAAAGATTTTTCGGGAGGTTTATCTCCTATACTCTCTTGATCATTGATGTTTCTTATCACAATATCTAGGATACTAATATTTTGTATTATCATGATTTCATTGAAATATGTGATATGCTTTGGAAAGATGAAATGTTAATGATATTTAAAGAGATTTCATTATGATAAAGAGATTGAGAATGGCTTAGTTGGAGTCAGTGCAGGAAAGATATGTAAGTATTCCTTCCAGGTAAAAGAAAATTGTCTCTGGTCTTCTAGCTTAAATGGAATACATAAAAGTCAACTGTAAAAGTGCTATCTCTGAGACTGGGCTCTATATTGAATAGTAAGTGAAATTTGAATCACTACCTACTTTTATGTGTGACCCGTTTATCATCTGCTTTGACCATAAATCAGTGCTAGAGGAGAGTGACATCAGCAATATGACAGAACAGGAGTTTTCTATAATTATCCAATAGAAGTACCAATTTTGACAATTACCATGCTCAAAAATGTCTGCGGCAGTCGAGTAAGTCCAGGCAAGAAGCTTTACCACACTTTTGGAACAAAATATGTGAGAAAAGAGGCACTAAAAAGGATAAGTAGAATAACTGGTCTGCTTGGATCACAACTTTCCCAAGGTGGCACAGCTCAGTGCCAAGTTCTGCCCAGAAGAGAGTAGTTGGCGAGTGAGCACCAGGTTTCCCAGTCATGTAGATAGAAATTTCATTGTTGTTGCCCTAGAACAAGGAGGTGATTGCCGCAGCTGAGAGACTGCAAGCTGGTGTGAGCAGAGAAGACAGGCCACAGGGCACATTAAGGTACCCACCACTAAGCCACACAGAACATCATGACTGCAGACTTCCCAGCCTTCCCCAGGCCCCACCACTTTGCTTCCCACCCTCAGCTTGATTCCTTCAATGTAGGAGCATGAATGTTTCAAGTAGGCCATCCAGTTTGACAATGCAGGGTAAGGAGAAGACACAGGTTTGAACGTTTCAGGTACAACCCCGGTAAAATATAAGGAGGAAGCTTTAAGCACTTGAACTTTTTGAGGTACAGAGAAAGGCTACAATTTTAAAAATGACCCAACCCAGCATGGAAAGGCACATATAAGCCCAGCACTCTGGGAAGTTGAGGCAAGAGGATTACAAGTCTGAGCCAAGCTCTGGCAATTTAGTGACTCGGGGGGATGCTGTCTCCATAAAAGTCTGAGGAGGTAGTTCAGTGCAAAGTCCCTAGGTTTATTCCCCAGTGACTCAGGGAGGAAGAAGAAGAAGAAGAACAACAACAACAACAAAGAACAACAACAACAACAACAGCAACAGTAGCAACAAGATCACAACTCCTAAGAAGAAGCTCGAGGAGCAGAGCTGCCGCATACACAGAAAAGATTCTAGAGTCTCAGAATCCATTGACAGACTGTGTTTGAAAGTTTTTCTTTCCCCAAAATGGTCACAGAGTTAAGGAAATACTTTCTTCTTCAAATGCAGAAACAGGAAACCCAGGTTTCCAGGTATGTAATACAAAATATGAAGGAAGTCTAAAAACACAGCATCACAAGATGAAGACGATAGTAATTCAGGAACCTACCATATAAATGGTGATCTACAAATTGATCCACAAACATGCAAAGTAATTGTGTTAAGGAAGCTCAATTAGCTATGAGACAGGAAATTTAATAAAATAAAGAAAACAAAATGGAAACGTGACACTTCATAAATACATAGAAATAATTTAAAAACAGAAGTCTTGGAGACGGAATACAATGAAAAATAAAAATTCAAGAGAACATCAGTATAGGCTTTATTAAGCATAAGAATACAGGAACTCAAATGGACAAATATTTTGAAAAATTCAGAGTATCCAGAAGAAAACAACCAAAGGAGTGAAAGAAAATTCCATTTAATTTATAGCAAGACATAAAGGGAGGCAATTTTCATATTATTGAAATGTCAGAAGAATAAGAAGGAGAAAGGGGACAGAAAATGCCTTTATATATCTAAGCTGAAAAATTCCCAAATCTATGAGAGACAAATATTCAGATAGACAAGTCTCCACACTTTCAATCAGTTTCTACACGAAGAGGATGACTCCACATGTATAATAATCTATCTGGAATCAAAGACCAAAAAATACCTTGAGACCAAGAGAAAAGAGTAAACAGGCTGCTTATATACAAGGAATCACCCAGAGGGCCATCAGAGGTCGTTGCAGAGAAAGTTTCATACTATGATCCATTTGTTTCTTCTTTGCAAGTGAGAATATTTTTCTCTATACTCTCAGTAAGAAAAATAAATTTTCCAACCACAAATATTTTACCCAGTAAAACTGTCCATCAAAAATGAAGGACAGATGAAGATTTACTCAGACCAACAAAAAATCAATGACTTCACTAGCACTTCACGTGTTTTACAATAAATTTTCAAAGGCATTTTTCAGGCTGCAAAAGGGATATTAGTAAGTAACATGAAAACATTTGAGAATACAAAACACACCAATAAAAGTAAATATATATTTAAATTCATAATACACTAGTAGTGTAATCCTGGTGCATAACCAGAGACAGCTCAGGTATAAAGACCAAAGGAGAAAATATAAAATAGCAACAAGGTTTTTAACGTATGTACAGTATTAAAAATGTAAATGTGGATATTGAAACAGAAAGTATGTGAGGTAGAGTAAACAGTTGAATTTTAGAATGTGGACAATGTTACATTGTTATTAGCTTAAAATGTACTGTTATAGCTCTATTTATATGAATGTGTTGGTAACTATAAGAGAAAAATCTCCTTTGATTTTTGCTTTGATCAAATGATTTTTAACCTTGAATGTTCACAAAAAAATTATACACACATATTTATAGCATACTATTCATAATGGCCCCAAACTGGAAACAATACAAATATTCACAAATATTCTCTAATGGACTAGTAGAAAAACTAATGTGGTATCTTCCTTACCTTTCTCTAATTGTTGAGACAAAATACCTGAATTCCAGAATTAAGGAAGGAAAACTTCATTTAGCTCAGTTTGTGGAGGTTTCAGCCCTTAATCTGCTGGCTCCAAGGCAAGGCGGTGTGGCAGGGGGGCAACCGTTCATGGCCACAGAAGACGGCAAAAGCAACAAAAGCAAAAGAGGAAAAGAAGCCTCTTTTCTTCCCTTATATGTAGGCTACCCGCCTTAGGGCAGATGTAGCATTCACACCGCCAATCCGAGCACTAAACAATGAACCGATCACAAACTCTAGATTCAGTGGACTCCGAAAAGACCACTGCTCATGACTGCATGAGGCCTTGGCGGGACATCCAGATCAAAACCATAACATGTGGTATGTCCATGTAAGGGGGCATGATTCAGCCTTAAAAAAGAGTGATACATCAACACATGCTGGAATATAGAAGTTTGAAAACACTATGCTGTTAAGCAATCAAGTCAAAAATTTCACATACTGTGTGAGTCAGCATCTATGAACTGTCCAGACAGGAAGTACATTAGTATTTTCTGGGAGAGGCGATAGCGACTGATTGCTGCTGTGCACAGAGTTTCTTCGAGAAAATGAAAATATTCTAAAATGTATTTATTAATTGTGGTGATTTTCATTATTCAATGAATACACTAAAAATAAGGAATTACACACTTTAAAGGGTGGATTTTATTAGATTATACATCATTTAAAGCTGTTTTTAAGAGAGAAAACCCCTGTTGTCCTTTATGGTTTAAGTGCTTGTGTTCTTCTAAAACTGTGTTGAAACCTGAGATAGAATTTCACAATATGAAGACACGAGGCATTTAGGGTAATGTCTGGTTCACAGACCTCTACCCTCCTGAATGAGGTCATCGCCCCTGTAGAAGAGAGTGAAGGGCGCTTGCTTGCTGCACTGCGGCCAGTAGTGCTCTCTGCCTGCCAGCGAGTGAGACCTCCTGGGATGCTAAATGTGCTGACACCCTGATCTCAGACTTCCCAGGCAGGAGAATCATATAAGTTATAATACACATCATTTATGAATTACCCAGTCTAAGGTTTGGTATTATAGCATCCGGCATAGTCCCCAAATTTTCCATCATGGTGACTAAACTCAGTCCTTCACTGTTGAAAGTCACAAGTTAAGGTTGAAATCTAAAGTGTCACCCAAAGCCTCATGTGTTGGGAAGGGGAATGGATTCGTTCTCGCGTGAGTTCACAGATAAGGCTAAGCGTGCTGTTAGGAGATGTGGCCAGGTGGAGGTGGGACCCTGGGACCGTGACCTGGAGCGCTGCGCTGTCTCCAAACGCTCCTCTCTTTCTCTCCCTTTTTTTTCTCTCTTTCTGATCTCTCTGATTCTAGCTGCCAGGGGATGAGCAGGCTTCCTCCGCCCTTCTCTTCTGCCATGCCATTTCTGTCTGACAGCAAACCAACCACGAACTGAATCCTCTGAACACCATGACCCAAAGTAACCTGCACCTCCTTCAAGTTGTGGGTTTTGGGGATTTTGTCCCAGTGGAAGGAAAATGACTAAGTTATTGTAGTTTGGTTGGTTTTGCCTGTGTGGAATATTACTCTACACAGCAGGTTAGCTCCTACTCTCTCTAATCATCCTGACCACCTACCCATGGCTTCAGGTCCTTTCAAGTACCACACTACATCTGACTAACCTGTCAACCTTACTGCTGCTTCTGTTAACTATTTCTATTTTGGCTCAGCCTTGCCACCTAGAGTGGGCCTCTACAGGGCCTTTATTCTCCACTGAGATGAGGAAATCCACTGAAATATCAGCACCTCTGCAAACACATCCTGAGCCTGTGAAGGGCAAGCATGACAGTGTGGTGTAGGATTTTTGTGTGTGCTTCCCACATATTTCTCATACTCCCTTGAAGATATAGCTTGGTGGAGTTCTGAAGATTTGTACAGATTTTAATTCCTAGGGCACCTACAGGAGTGAAAACTAACTTGTCATAGGCTTACAAAGAGGCTCTTTCCTACTAGAGACGGCCTAAGTACTAGTCTGTAAAAAAAGCCAAAAGTTAGATGTATGATGAAGTAGCAAGCACTTCTACAAAGAACAATGCCAGGTGTGATCAAAATATATAGCAGATGTTTACATTCAAGTTTATTAGAGTAAAAGACACATTGCCATTAATTGCCCTAAGAATCCTCCCCTTAACTTCAAGCACACTTATCCCATTGTCCTTGTCACTTTCTGAAATATTTCTGGAAGTCTTCTTTCCTGCGTGTTTTTATAAGGTGTAATAAAAAATATGGTGACTATTGCTGCCAGCCAACAGAAAAATAAGCTCATAAAAACATTACAGTATATCCTCATTCACCTTAGTCACCGGATCTGACCCCACTGCAACTTCTGGCTCTTCCCCAAAGGCAAACTGACTGTAAAATGTAAACATTTTGAATGGACTCAGGACATTGAATCAGCCATGGTGGTGCAATTAATGACACTCAGGAAAAGGACTTCCAGAAATATTTTTCATAAAGTGTCAACAACGATGCGGTAAGTGTGTCTGACACAAGGAGAGTATTTTGAGGGGATTTAAGGGCAATTTATATTTTACCCTAGTGTGTTTTTTTTTGTCTAATTTACACAAATTTTTTATCATACCTCATGATGAAAAAGTTCACCATACAATACAATTTTCTTAGTTACTTTTCTCTCGTTGCTGAGACAAAATACCTGACACCCAAAATTGAGGAAGGAAAGGTTTATTTTGCTCACAGTGTGTGAGGTTTCAGTCTGTACTCGGCTGACTCCAAGGCAGAGTGGCACATGGCAGAGGGCAAAGTTCATGGCAGCAGAAGACAGCGAAAGCAACAAGAGCAAAAGGGAGGAGCAGGTGGGAGCGAGCCTCTTTCCTGCCCTTACACTGTATGCAAACTGTCCACCCCAGGGCGGGTGCAGCGCTCACACCCACAGTCCCAGCACTGACCATAGATCAATCATAAATTCTAGAAGCCTGCCCCATGACTGCATGAGGTTTTGGCGGGGACTTCTAGACACAAACCATAGCAACAATTACTTAGAAGAACATGACTAACGTCCCTATATTTGTCTAGAGAATAATTTATGGATCCTGTGAAACAGAGGAAAATATGAAGCTACTAAAATGACCAGATGAGCTATGTAGAAGCACTCTACATCTTACCAGAAAGCATTCGTTGTGTGTACTATAGACTAGCCGTCAATTTTCATGGAGGTTTATGGGTTCTTTGCTGGTTATCTTTTCTTCTCTGTGACAAAATATCTGAAATAAACAACTTAAAGGAGGATAGCTTTATTTTGGTGCATGGTTTCAATACATAGTTTTCCGGCGCTGCTGCTGTGTGCCTGTGTGAGGCAGTTTCTTGGCCGGAGCACATTAGGGGGCACATACCTGTATCCCTCATGGTGGCCAGAAAGCAGACAAGAAGATGTGGTACCCAAGGTCTCACGGCCACAATCCACTTCCTCCTGCCTCCTCCTGGCTCATGCCGCTCTGCACTCAGAAGTGGAGTCACTTGCTTCATCCCCTGATGGGGTTCGCGCTCTCATGGCCTGGTCTCTTCCCAAAAGCCCAGGAGCTGGGAACAAAGCCTGAAACACAAAGAGCCTTTGGGGGGATATTTTAAATTCCAACCCAGACAGGCTCCTCATCTGTCATGTGGACTGGGCACTCACATTAGCCTTGTGGCAGCTGGACTGCCCTCTTTCTGTGCATTTTATTGCTACATTTTCATTGACATTAGCATCTTGGTACTCCTGATGGTAAATTGCTCTTCCAGTAGATTACCAATATGCCAGCCTCAGAACTGATTGGTGGCAAATTTCTTTTTTTTTTTTTTTTTTTTCCGGGACCGGGGATCGAACTCAGGGCCCTAGTGCTCAGCGGCAAGCACTTAGCCCACTGAGCTGTACCTCCAGCCCCTGGTGGCAAATTTCAAAAGAAAAATATCTATCACTTAGGTGAATGACGGAGATCACATATCACTTAGACAAACGTGTGCCTTCTGCCATCATCAAAGCTATTTATAGGGAAAGTTCACATACTGACAACTTTATGAAACATTTGGCTCATGTTCACCATAAAATTTCTCTTTCTTCTCTTTCAAATTTTAAAGTTATACATTTCCAAGTTACTTCCCAGTGTAATACATCAGTGACTAGGTGAAATTAATTTCTCTCATGCTCTACAGCAACACTTACCAGGTTTTGATAGATTTAATGCCATTTAAGGTAATGTACTTTGGATGTGTTCTGCTTTGCCTTGAAGATTTCATTGTCTTTTATTCAAGGGTTGTTCTTTCAGATGATTATTTCCTAAAGTATAACTTGGAGTTCAGTTAAATGACTCTTAAAATATGTTAAGCATACTGTTGTTTATATATAGCACACCTAACTTTACCTCTTTTTACTGAAGAAGTAGTTTTAAAAGGTACTCAGATGCAGAAGTACCAAGAGATCATCAGTTTTCTCTATGACTCACTCAAGAGAAAGAAAACTTTTATTCTGCCAAAAGACATTTTTTTTCACTGCTAAAATCAATAGCAATTTGTGAGTCTTAAGTTCCCTTGAGCATAGATTCTATCTTAATATTCTAAACACACAATACTCTGGTAGGTAAACAAATTAATGAGTAATATTTTTATGGCCAAAGGTACAAAGATACATGTATTTTCATTTCACTTATTAAATGTTTTACAAGACAGTGTACCAAAAGTAATAGCAAGAAATCACTAGAAATAGAATATTTAGAAATACATGTTGGAGAAAGTAAAATAATGCATTGGTATGCATGCAAAGTCCTGAAAGTACATAAGCACAAAATAAAATGTAGCTAAATTCTGAGAGGCACCATATGCTCTGTTATAATTCAGCATTTTATTTTCAACACAAATTTCTGGTTTTGATCTGGTTGCATCTAATTTATGAACTATGTTACAAAAGAGACTATTAACTCAGTATTTAATTTCCACTTTTGCTTATCCAACTAGGTTTGAATTTTGCAGCCAAGTTTTTAATTGATTTTTATAGTGGCCAGTTCTTAATAGGATAATTTGTCAATACAATAATAAAACAATTGTCGCAACGGCTCTCAAAGTTCGGTTCATCAGATAACAAAGTTGAGTTTTGTTTCATTAATTGAATGCAGGTGTAGACTTAGTGGGATGAAAGATACAAATCCCTGTGGAACTGTGGAAATCTGGGTCAAAGATCACTGGAAATTAGTTAAGCATGACAGGTCAACAGTGTCCAGACAGGTGTCTCAGCTCCGCCGCTGTGTGGCACTTCCTGTGCTCTGTCTGAAACACCGGGCTGTTGAGCGTGGGCATGTAGGTCAACACATGGGTTTGGTGTCTGCAGTAAATTAGGAGCCAGGACTGGATTCCTCAAGCTCACAAATACATGATCCTGGACACCAAGCCAGTATTAACTTCCCAGAGTAAAGTATTTCCTTGTCTTCACAATCCCAAGGACATGTGTAATGATTTTTGCTCTTGCTCCTCAAAAGTGGATTAAATCTTGAAATAGATACACGTCAGTTATTTTCAAGAAAGAGAAAACTAAAGCATAAGACACCCAGTCACACACACCAAAGGGAGCTATCCCTGTTGGGAAAAGGCATCCATGCTAGTCGACAGTTGCTGTTTTTAAAAACACACTAATATTTGCAAGAACAGTTTTCTACTCACTAGTAAATCCACAGCCACCACACTTGCGGTTTCATCTTTTTCTTTCGCTCTTGTTACGCTGTTAAAAAGCTGCCACCTATGACTGGTGTCTCTTCTTCTTACTGTTCTCAGGGGTGACACAGGGGACGTGTGTATCTTCACAGGAGCTGCTGTGGGGAGCAGCTGGACGCAAACCATACGGTCAGAGGGTGAAGGAGTCCTTTTCAGCAAGGCCTGTTCTGAGCATGCACCCAAGTGAACGCGCAGGCCTAAGGAAACCGCTGCTTAAGCGTGCACTTTCCAGTGTCTTGACGATTTCAACAATGCACGCACACACACATGCATATGTGCATGTCAGACCGTTTTTTTTCCTACTAGGTTACAAGTCTTTTTCCAGAATTCTTAAATTCAAAGGTATGTTCCACTCAGGAGAAAAAATAAAGTTCATGCGAAGTTAACATAGTCAAAATCAAGAGGGTCTCTTTATAAATGTGTTATTGTGTCCTAGCAAGAAAAATTAAAAGAGCTCTTATGTTAACTTAACTGAGATATTTGGAACAAACCTATGCTACATTGGGGTGCAGTCATTGCTTATGCAACTGGTTAACGCATCCGTATATATCCCTCGCATTTTTGATAATGTTCCTTCGGGCACATGTACATTTCTTTTCTTAGAACTCCTGTTATGTTCTGTAGATTCTAAAGCATGTGATTTTTCATCTTTTAATGCCTCTGAAATTGGAATGTTTCTTGAAATCACTTATCACTTACCGGCCGTGTTGTGCTCTGAGGACCTTATTGGCTGTGGGACAGCAGCAGTCCAGACCGGGAGACGCACCAGTGACGCTCCCTCCATTTCTACAGAAACAATCTCTCATTTCGGGACAGTTTTTGGTGTCATGATCAGACCTGGTTCGGGAAGCGGCTGGAAAAGCTGACAATCTCCCGTTTTCAGTGGGAGCTGGGAGAGAAACGCTAACTAAATAAAATTTACTAGCAGTCCTTCCCTCAGTAAAACTGGTTTTGCTTCTGATTATGTACATGTGTTGGACTGAGCTCCAAACTAATTTTTCAAAAATTTCAGTTCGTGGAACTGGCGATATAGCTCAGTGGCATAAGCGCCTGCCTGGCAAGTACAAGGTCCTGCATTCAATACCCAGTACCGCAAAAAAAAAAAAAAAAAATTCAGTGTGTTCATATGTGGTGTGGTACCTGATGTCTGCAGGCCTCGTGGGAAGCTGGAGCACGAACATACCGTGCCTTCACTCCGTTCCTCACTGACTTCCGCTCTTCCCCCTCCCTACTCCACCCATCCCCTGATTTGTTGCCTTTTAAAAAAAATTTTTAAATGTACCTAAACTCAAAGTTGAGTGTTTATTTGGAAAATCAATTTGCTCAAACAATGTGTTTTCTCAATAAGTCACGGAGAGAAAGAACTAGCAAGTGAGCTCTTTATCTTTTATTAGAGGCCTGAGCTTAGCACTAGAGTCCGCCCACTGCTGGGATTGACAGCTCTCAGAGCTGAGGTCCACACAGGTGCAAGCACTCGTGCTCTGGATGCCGGGATCCCAGGCAGCCGTTCCGGAGCCGTCCTTCTGTGGAAGCCCGTGTCCTGCTGCGCAGGGTCCAGTCCCTCTGAGGACCTGGCGGAGAGATGTCTAGAGGGCCCAGTGCTGTGACTTAGGTGTTTGTGTCCCCCTAAGACGGGTATATACAAGAACTTATCAAACAATGGTGCCTATTTAAATTTAAAGATTTATTACAGCAAAGGATACATTGCCATTAACCCCCTTCAAAATATTCTCTTGCAGTATGAGCACACTTCCCACACTCATTCCGTTATTCTCAATGCTTTCTGTAGCAGTTCTGGAAGTAATCTTTCCTTAGCGTGCTTATGAGGGCTGATCAAAAATAGGGTGAATGCTTTTACCTAGTGTCACTGAACAGAGAGGCAGTCTTGTAAAAACATTACCACGTGTTCTCATCCATGTTATTCATCAGATCTAGCACTGTGTGACTTCTGGATCTTCCCTTAAGTCAAAATAGTCATGAAAGGTGAATGTTTGGAATCCATTCAGGATGTGGAGGCAGCCACTACAGTGCCAGTGGAGACACTTATGAAAGAGGACTTCCAGAGTGCTTCAGAAAGAGACAAGACCAAGAGAATGAGTGTGTTGGAAGCAAGAGTTCAGGGGATATTTCAAGGGAGATTAATGGCAATGGGTCATTTACTGTAATCATTTTTTTAAGCATTCATTTATTTTTATCTCACCTTATGATTCATCACAGCTGCCAATGGAAGGCTTTTAGGGAGTGGAGGCCCTGGGAAGCGGGTAGGGCATGAATACAGAGCCAGGGTGAACTGGAGAGATCACTGTCCTTACCAAAGGAACCTTGGGCGCTACTCAGCCAATTCTACCCTGTGAGGACACAGCCAGAAGGTCCTATGCACGGGAAAAAGCAGGACCCTAGCAGACCCCGACTCCGCCAGCAGTTCATCTTACATTGCCATCCTCCACAGAAGCAAGCCAAAAGTTTCTCTGATTTACATTCTCCCAGGTTGATGATTTTTTTATGGAAGTCCCAAGGGCCTGGGACACAGGAAGAGAACTAATACGGGAGTGAAAGCAGTGTACAAAGAAAATCTCTCCTTGTGGGCTTCCCCCATGTGGACCTGAACAAGAAGTGGAACCCAAACACCCCTGTATCTCTCCTCACCCCCGATGCTTCTCCGGCCTGTGAAGGTCCTGAAACGTGCTCCCTATACCATCAGAGTGGCCGCAGAGGCTGAGAGAACAAGGACAGAGGGGCCAGAAGCTTGTGTTTGCTGATCCCTTCAGACTAGAGGGAAGGGGCGCAAAGACAGGCATCTGGAAAGGACCTCAGCTGCGTCAGAGAACTTCAGAGACTAATGCTCGTGATTACCCCAAAGCCGGCAGCTCGGTGTCACAAGGAAAAGCCAGAGTGAGCACTGCCGGGGCCCGAGGGGCAACAGCTCCGCAGGGTCTGCACTCACACTTCATTTTACAGATGTGAAAATCAAGTCGCAGAGAGGTCAAAAGTGACCTGCCCAAGGGCCAGCAATTACTTAGCTTCAAGCTGTCAGAACAGAAAAAAGTCTTTTTACTTCCACGTTGCAGGTATTTCTGGTGCTGTGTCCTCTCCTCATCGCCAGTTCAGTTTCATGACCAGAAACCTCTGTATGTGTGTGCAGCCTGCTGTTGTGTAGACTCTACACACATAACATGGTTCCTTCAGACACCTGATTGTGAGGCTTGAGAAGCAGAACAAAGAGGCCCAAGTGTCTCTCTGGCTAATTCTTTCCAACTGACAGAAATGAACTCTAGAATTGTAAAAAGTTTCTTTCGAGGTGCAAGATTTTAATCATCCATTCTTTTCTACTAAGTAAATTTTGATGCAAATGCATTATGTATTATTACATATTTCCCAAATAGTAGGCATTAAACTTTATTGCTTAAATTTTAAAATTTATTTAAAGCCACATTAAGATCAATTTTATTTTTACATGTTGTAGTGAAAATTAAGATCAGCTTTATTTCTTCATATCCAAGTACTTCATGGACATGTTAAAAATACATCAGTGCACTTAGTATTCCAGTTTTTACCAAGAAGTGTGGTTGTTCACTATTTGCTACTAACAAGAGTCACAGTGGAGCAACAGGTGAGTGGCACCCTCTACATAGGTCTGTCTGGATAATTAAGCCCAAACTTCTTATTTTATCTGTAATTCCCAGATAATTTTTATCTTTAGTTAGAAATGTATAACACAGAAGAAAAATTAAGATGAAGAGATTGATGTAAACTACTGAAACAGGACTACTATGTTAGAAACATTTCCCACCTAACGATAAGACCTCCATCCTTCAAAGACAAACAAGAAACATCCAACTTGGCCTCTCACTTAGCTTTTATTTGCAAAGGTTCTGCACAAATCTTCTGAATGAGTATGATCTCCCCTCCTTCCTGATCAGTCTAAGTTGCCCACACTGCTCAGACTAGGGGTACTTTGGTATGTACCTTTTTTGTTCTTTAGTCCACTAGGAGCTAAAACAAGCTAGAACAAGCTAGACTTGATGATAGTTTTAGATGGTGTGCATTTCAATTTCTGGCAGCAGAAAGATAATTTTTTCTTTCTTACTGATTAAAACATAAAGCATTTTTAAAAATTAAATATCTTTCACCAAATTAGTTTCACAAAATAATTTCAATGTTCCTACTTTTAATGCAAAGAAAAAGTTCCAGTTGAGGATCTGAGTTGGAGTCAGAGAGAGTTACAACCAAAAGGTTTATCTTTCAGAGGCACACAAGACAGATGCGACCTCCTCTAAAGTGTACAGTAAAGTTTAAACCATTTTCATCTACTAGTAATTCACTATTAATTGTTTTTGAAAATATCTTAAAATAAAGCAAATGCCCATGGAAGTAGAGACTCTTACAAAGAAAAAGATGTCTTAAAGCAATTTCCAGTTAAAAAAATAAATTACTAAAACAGTTTAAACTACCAGGTGGTCCCAATACAATTACACAAATGGAATACATTTAACAATTATATATGACAATTTGAAGTGATTTCACATTTTTCTATTTTAGAGTTGGCAAGTGAATAAATGTCACAATTTTTCTACTGTTTTAAAATTAAGTAAATGCTCCATTTTGAAGGTAAGCTCTGCAGTTGGATGCCAAAGGGTTGTTGCCAAGTGCACTGTGCACCATGCCAGGGTGTCATTTACCTTTATTCAATTACCAAACAACATGAGAAAGTGTCTTTCCAGTTCTACTCAGTTGTTCCCTGAAAGCTCTCATTGCTCGAGTGCACCCCCTCCCTGAGCCTGAGCAGCAGGGGGAAGACACAGTGGTTCCACATTCATCTCAGCAGTGGTCATCTTTTGTTTCTCAACAACCAGGTATTCACTGGGACTTCTGGGTGAAGAAGCTTTGCTCCATGTGAGCAGGGCTGGTGACTGTGGCAGGATGAAGACGGTGCTCATCCTCTGGTGGTGCCTTCCTGATGTAAGCATATGGCTCCACTGAAAATAAGAGGCTTTCACAGGCTTTTAGAAAAGTCCTACATGCATGTAAAAATTTCTTATTGAAGAATGTGAAAAGTGGATTCAATGACATCGAAATTACTTGACCATATTGGTTGAATCTCTATTTTACATGTGTTTTATTTTGTTTTCTAGCCATAGATAATTCAAACCACATCCAAGTTTGGCAGAGCCCTGCTGGACTTGCACTCGCTTTTCCCTCATGAGCCGTATGTGTCCTTCCTGCTGTGGTCAGTGGCTCCAGAGTTAAAGTGGTCGTGTCGGTTTTGTTGTTGGAAAACCCATGTTCAGGCCATTCAGATCCAATTACTCACTTGCCTTGGGTAGTAAACTTGATAAGCTGTAATTTTAGGCATACATATATCACACATTGTAATTACTTCATTAACAAATACATAGAAACAGAAATAAATGCAAGAGACAACATAATGTGGCATTTTAGTTGTACCACTTAACTTTATGTGACCCTGGCAAGTTCCTCAGCCCATCCGTGTTTGCATTTATTCATCTGTGAAATGGGATTGTGCATAAACCAAACCTTGACAGTGTGGAAACAGTGGTTAGGAGGTTAAATCAGCCTCCAGATATCTGTAAGACAGTCCTCTGAAGCTCAAGCTGCCTCAGTCCTTACGACCTAGGAATGCCCGGCCATGATCTGATAATGTTCAACACATTATATTGGAGGAAGAGTGACTCCCATGTGAAAATCTAAGATAAATTTTTAATTAAAATGTGTTTTAACCTAAATGTTATCATTATGTTCCAATAGCTTCCTCTCCGTAGCTATATAAATGTGTTGGGGATGTAGTAATTCACAGCTGCCAAAAATCTGAGAATATTTTAGGGATAACAGTTAAAGAAAACTGGGGGCCTCAACGTTTGCAATTGATCCCTTTTGATTTTTATTAATAATTCCTTGGTAATATGTCTCTATGAGTGAAAGTTGTCTTGACATCATTGGTTTTATAAACCAAATAGGCCTTTTCTAGATTTATTTTCAAAAACCTTCTTAGCAAGAAAATAGTCTTTGAGAATTTTTGGCTACATTTTTGGTAAACACAAATAGTTAAATGAGAATATAAAGAAATGCATTTATATTGTTTGCTTAAGAGTACCTAAGTGTGAATAATTAGAGTTTTATTAAAACTGTAGCTGATAATACTTAAAAACAAAGAAAAAGAAAAGAAAAAAGCCTGGTGGATAATATTGGGACCGAACGTGGGTACGTGTGTGTGTGTGCGCGCGCGCGCGCGCGTGCACGTGCGTGCGCACATGCACAAGTGTGTGAAAAATTTTGTTCCTTCTCTCAGGGCTGCACAGGGTGTAAGTTGTCTTTAAGTGAGCTTCGGACTCCTCCAGCTCCGGCTGTCATGTGTAATTAAACATTTGGCCTCCACAGTTACTATACGGTGTGCATATGCCAGCATTTCAAGCCTGGAATATGCATTTCAAAGAAGAATAATTCCCTGGAAATCCTAAATTGACAGGAGCAAAGACAGCCTGAAGGAAAGTAGTCAGCGAAAACTGTAAGGTCGGGATCTGATGATTAAAAAAGAAACTTCAAGAAGAACTTCAACCCTTAACTAAGCCAATGGGAAAAGCAACGACAGTTGGCAAGCAGATTTCTGCACAGGGATTCTGCCTGGGAACCTCTTGGGGTAATTTAATATTATCAGTGTGGTTCACCTTGCTGCGTTCAGACTTACCATTAACATCATTTAAACAGATATTTTTCTTAAAGCACATTTGGCGTCACTTATTTCTTCATGAATCTTGAAAATATTAAATTTGACGATTCATGTTGAGTCTGTAGTTGATTTATCTGGAACCCTTCTCGTGCCCCGCCTCCCCCCTGGGCTCGGCAGCAGCAGTACAGATGATTCCACTTAGGAGTCCGTGCCCCTATCTCAGCGAACGACAACAACAGCAAAAAATGTAATGCAGAGATGATATTTTCAATGCAAATTCCGGTTTGTTGCAATTGGTATTAATTACATTTCTAATTATGGGATAATAAAACCAGGAACTTAACTTTTCATTAAAATACAATTTTATTTTTAATAGAAGCATTTGGGCCAACTGTTGACCAGGGAAATTCTCCCTTAGTTTCAGAATCTCTCTGATGCACCGTGAGCCTAGAGCAGGGTACAGTGAGGGGCACCTCAGTATAGTTTCAGATAGCTTCAAAAATAATAAAAAGAAGTAAGAAACAGAACTCTTCAACTTTATTTTCTAGCCTTACCTGTGCAGGAAACTATGAATTAATAGTGATCCCAGAGCCACCTCCCCCATTTTCTTTCTTCTTTGCAGCAGCCGAAAGATGAAATGCAAATACTTATTATGAATATTCAGGGAACGATTCATAACCATCTTTCACTTTGGAGTTTTACTAGAAAGTCTATGAAATCTATTCACAGAACTCCAAGAAAATTACTTACGATGCTATGTAGGAAGCATATGTAAAAAAATTCAGGCAGAATTAAGCTTAAGTATGCATCATTGGTTCCATAAACCTACTGGCATAGAAAAATTTTATTATTCATTAAATAGTTATATAACACAACTTTTTATTTTTAAGCAAAACTAGAACCAATAAAGATTAATGAAGCTTCTCCCCTCCCCCAAATAAGAGAACAAACCATCAGTCAAGCCGTTACTCAACATTTGACTGAAATGACAGATGAAACTTACAAATGTTTTTCATAATTAAAAGAGAAGGTTTGGACAGAATGAACTAATCTTTACATTAAACACTAATAGTCCCCAAACTTTCCAATTTGGTAAAAGGAGTACAAATCAAAGAAACATCTGTATTTCCCTATGTTGGTAAATCTTTACGGATTTATCTGAACTTTAATCTTACCTATATCCTAATTATGGAAGACAAATTTAATGTGAACGTTACATTCTTGCAAGAGGCAGCACAAGCCACCCCCAGGAAGGGAGGAAGAGGGACTTGGGTCTTCCCGACACAAAGATAAACACACAAATGAGTAAAGCAGAGAGCATTCCCAGATAAACCAACATTCTTAAATCAATGACCCAATTATATTTATCTGATAAAACAAATCTAAAGATTTAGCACCTAGATTATCTCAGGCTTCAGGATTTAGCCTGTCTCCGTGAGGTTTTTGAAGGAACAGCCTCCTTTATTAAAGATGAAATAAAGTACTTGCTCCATAGTTTTGAACATTCACCCTAAAGATTTATCTCATCCTGCAGTTTGTAATTTGCTGAGCATCTATGAAAACTCCAGCTACTCTGCACCACAACAGATCAAGCTGTATTATGCACAAACTCACACCGTTGGCGCTTGGTGGATATTTGCTTCATCTTGTTCATTTCACAAGGGAAAAACTGTTCCTTTTGTTAATTGTCCTTAAATAAGCACTAGGGAGTGAGATTAAATAAATGATTTAAAGAGAGAAAGAGAAAGGAAGAGAAGGAATAGAAAAGAGAAATTTATATGAACAGAAGAGTCTTGTATTGCTTTGGAGACTTAACTGAAATTTAAAGTTTGAGATTCTCCCTACTGAAAAAAAAAGCAAAAAATTATGGTGAAAAGTTTTTCATGTAAACTTGAACCAGTTAAACAAGAATTGTGAAGTTATACATGAGAAAGGTAATGTGATCAGGTGAAATCCAGATTTTATTTTCAGCAGGGATGACTGTTCCCATAAGTTACCATACAAAATAGAGGACATCCTCTGAGATTTTGATTTCAGAGAAATATTTAGTATACATATTAACATTTAGGACATACTTATATTAACTATTTTTACTTATCTGACATTCAAATTAAAATGGTCATCATGTACAAAGAATAATTTGTGTCTGATGGCAAATGTAATTAATATATAATATATTAAAAGTTTAAAAATAAAAATACATAATATAGACAATAAAACAGAAAATACAAAAATGGATTTTAGTATCTGTGATCTCATTCATCATTTTAGTAATATTTTGCAGAGTAAGATAAGGACAGAAAAAATAATAAAAAGCTCTACAAATTGAAAAGGAATGTTTAGAACTGTATTGACTAACAGAAGTCTTTACTGCATGTGTTCAAAATAATAAATGAGCTCCAAAAGAAACTACAAGAAATAATGAAACAGTTTAATAGCGGTTTCTGAATAGAAGATAAAAATATGCAAAGAAACTGAATTTCTATACAGCAGTGTTAAAAATTAGAAATTTAAATTTTAAAAGGTATCAATTACAGTAACTAGAAAAGATATATTTAAATATCAATTTTTCAAAATATGTGCAGGACTTATGTTATGAAAACCAAAAATACAGATGAGAAAAATCAAAGGAGACCTAACTGGAAATATCATATACCATCCAGGGGATGACTGGATGTTAATAACGGTCTGGGTCCCTCTTACTGTCTATGGTTCCAACTCAAATCTCAGATATACTTTTCTTTTTTTAGAAATTGACACGCTGATTTTAAAACTTACACGAAGCAAAAATGAAGAATACGCAGTACAATTTTGCAAAGGAACAAGTTAAAGTACTTACATTACCTGATTTCTGTGTCACCCTAATACCACAGCACATGGGGCAGTATGCTGGATCCTGGCCGGAGGATAGCCCTGCCGAGACCACACAATGCAGCACACTGTGTGATCACTGATGTTTGAAGAAGTATAAAAGTAGTTATACAAAAACAGGAAATCTTGTCAATAGAAGCTGGACATTGGGACATTTATATGCAGGTAAGTTTGACCTTAGAGGAGAGAAAACATTCTTATATATGTCAACAAATATACACTAGATAAAAAAATGATAATTAAACTTCCTCAAACTTAGAAACTCCTTGAAAATCACTATAAATAGAATAAAAAGAGAAATCCACACTACAGCCCCACTGGGACAGATTTTTAAAAATTTCTCACACCCACACTGGTGAGATGGGAAACAACTGGAGCTTATACATTACTAGGGTAATGCAAGATGCTTTGCTGCTTTGGAGTAGAATTTGGCACTGTTGTTCAAAATTAATTTTCTTATAAAATTACATTTACCATGAAGTCTAGCATTTTCATTCCTTGATATATAATAAAGATAAATAAAAATCTGCCTTCACAAAAAACTGTCTGAGAATGCTGAATATTTTATTCAAATGACCAAGAACTAGAAATAGGACAGATGCCCTTCCATTCATGAGTGGATTAATCAAACTGCTGTTTCACTTATGTAGTAGAGTATTATTCAGCATTAATGAAGAACAGGTTACTAGTATACAAGGTAATGTGGATGTATTACACATGCAGTATGGTAAGAAGAAAGATTTAACTTCGCATTGTGTATTTCATGTAAAGTGTACTGGAGAAGACTGAAAACTAAATCCAAAACTGTCCAGGGGCTTCCTGGGCCTTGGCATGGTGAAGGTGCTTCCTGACCTTTCTATCCATAAATACTTTTAGTATGATTGAATGATTCTCTACCTGTGTAGTAGTGGTAACCTTACTGTGTACATTTCTAAGAACTCAGTGAGGCATGGTGATGTGTAGCTGTAGTTTCACTGACTTTGGAGGCTCAGACAGGAGGATTCTTGAGCACAGGCATTCCAGTGTAGGCTGAGCAACACACCATGATCCTGTAACTTTAGAAATAATAATAATGATAATGAGCTAAAATGTCTCAATTTTATTCATACAAATTACTCTACAATAAACAAAGTGAACAAGTACAATAACAGATTAAGAATGAAAGCTCCACAATTATAGAAGTGAAATATTTTAGTAAACAAAATGGATTAAATCATCAGTTTATAAGAGTAAATTAAGGAAATTCTATAAAGGAAGTGAAATAAGTAACCATAAAGAAGACTACAAGAAATGAACGCTAGATCAAGACTGAGCTGTGAGCAAGCTAGCAGTAAAACAAAGGGAACCAATATAAAGAATTGATACCTCCGATGAACACAACTGAAGAAAAAGAGCGTAATTCAGAAGACATGTTTCCTGAGTCACCATGGGAAGCCACAGATGTAAAAAGAGCTTTTGTCAGGTAACAAAAAAGATAATGAAATCAATTCTGATGAAGTCCCTTAGTGACAAGACCGAGCTGTGAGCAAGCAAGCAGCAAAACAAATTCTCTGAACAGGCCCACATTATCTCAGACTAGGGTTCTCCACAACAAGGTCAACTCCCTGCAGACAGTAGATCACTGTCCACAGAGATCCAAAGAGAGGACATCGCAAGAATTTTATCATCACATCACATTTCCTTAAAGTTTAAAGGGACCAAACTGACACCAACAACGTTGTTTGAAAAAAAAGTTAAATCATTGAAGGATAGAATTAAACCAACCAAGAAATGAAATAAAATTGAAACTAAACAATATAGACTTAAAGGCAAGACATGAGTGAACACAGAGTCTTTTAAAATATAAAACTAAGATGAGGACTTACATATGTATTATATGCTGTTACCACCAAACATGTTGACAATCTATAAAGGAATCTTCAAATACTAAATTCACAAATTATGAGGTCAGCTTGTATAAAGATATGTAACTCAACTTACTGTTCTTAGCAGAGAGATATTTAATACTTCTGAAGTTAAAATACATAAAAGCCAAACAAAAACAGATGATGTTAACCCCCACAGTCTTTAATTATTAGATTCATACCCTTTAACATTTCTAAAGTGAATAAAAAGTTGATATTCAAAAATTATTACAACTTTGTTCTTTCCTGTGATTCACATAAAATAAACTTCACCACTATTTAGAAATAAAAGTTTACTGAGAACATGAAACTCAAGCAAAGTTTCAGGAGACTTTTCTTTTTCTGTATTTTTGAGACAGGGTCTCACTTTGCAGCTCAGGCTGGCCTTGAGCTTACTACACAGCCTAGGCTGGTCTCGAACTTTCAACGATCCTCCTGCCTCAGCCTCTCAAGTGCTGGGATTACAGGCATACAACACCACACCCAGAGAGGAGTCTTAAACATTTTATTGTAACAGAAATATTGCTCATTTCAGCTTCTGTGAAGAGAAAGAAGATCTTAGAAAGACCCTCAGAAATTCCAAATTCTTCTGGCAGGAAGTGGATAGGAGCCCTCAGCTGCAAATACTAGACAGTTTTGTCTCTTTGATTCCTGATGTTTTTCAATTAACCAGTCCACTCATGAGACCCTAGAAGGTATGACATGTTCCTGGTTGAAGTCACAGAAATGGGGCCAACAAGCCAGCAAGATTCAGAGTGTGAGAGGAAATAAAACTGTTACTGCTGGCGAAAGCCACAGGGGAAAGTGAGGTGGCCCGGACGCTGCCAGAAGACAAGTCCTCATCTAACAGTTAATGAGTTCGTGGGGACCTCAGTCTTAAAACCAAAAAGAACTGAATGTGGCCCACACCCTGAGGATAATAGCAGGAAATTTCTTTTTTGGAGTCCCCAAGAAGGAAGATAACATGAGTCAATTCTTTGATTTCTATGTTCTGAAATTATAGACACAGAATTGTGTGTAAATCCATCTGGATTTCTGAACTGCAGAGATTGTGGTAGAAAGACTGTGTTAAGACTCTAAATTTAGGTAATATATTACATGAGGTACAGGAAGCTAATATGGTCTTACGTGGTATTTTATACTGAGAGATGTTTTAACAGCAATAGAAGAACTATTTCATCTGAGCACCCAGGAAGGCATACATCAGTATTTGAAAAGTGGCCCACAACTAGTTTGATCAGTTCAATTAGTAAAGTAGCATGAGAAAAACTATTAAGGAATATCTGACAGGGAAATATATCTTTTAACCACTGCCTTTTTTAGGTATTACAAATGAAAATGTTAGGCTTTTCCTACATGCAGCATTATAAAAGTGACTGATGTGTGCAGAGAACACCCTCTGACTAGCCGGCATTCCCACTGCTGGAGCACAGCACCTGACATCCACAACTTGAAGAAGGAGAGCTTAATTTGGCTTATGCTTTCAGAGGATACAATCCATGGCTGGCTGGCTCCAAGGCACAAACACCTCAGTGGAACAGTGTGGTGTAGCTAAGCTGTTTGGATCATGGCAGCCCAAGAAGCAGAACAGAGGAGCAGTGGTAGACATAAAGGAATGACAGAGATAAAGACCCCATAGCCACACCTCCATGACCCTATCTTACATACTCAGAAGTCAGCCTCACTAATATCCTGAGTGATTCTCAAGCCAGTCAATTGAAACAATGAACTGACACTTAACCCCACAACCTCTGATTCTATGGTGTAATCCTTCTTCACACTGGACCAGGATTGGTCATCTCCACTGTTTGAATATAAAATCAGTGCAATAATTTCTTGGGTTCCCTTCCTCTCCTGATGTTTCCAAGAGAAGCCAGTTGGTATACTATGATGAGCTATATGGAGTTTCCATGCAGTGAGGAACCAAAGTCACCAGACATGCATCACACCTTGAGAGCATCTGCACTGGGTGCCAGCCAAGCTTTAGGATGACGGAGCCACAGCTGTCAAGTTACTGCACTGAAAAGGAGACCCTGGCCAAAGCCATCCATCCCTGGAGCTCTGGAATAAATACCTGTGGTTGCTATCCCTAAACAAGTCATTTGCTGCACAATACAAAGTGATCAATGCACCTAATTAGGTCAAAGACGATTCATTTCCCAAACAATTATCCATGTAAAGTAAGCACTGAACTCAACAAATTCTGCCAGAGTTCTAGAAACACCAAGAGCTAATCATATCACCCCAAATCACATTTATATCAACCCCAGTTATACCAAACTCATAAACTTATCACATGGTCACCATTACCCTTCATTAGAATGAAGACCATAGCCCACATTCACTGTGTGTATCGTGTGACTTCACACACACCCCAAGCTCACACACAAACACACACACACACACGCACACACACACACATACACAAACACACACACAGTGCTTAAATATTTTTGAAAGAATTGTTCAGATGAATGAATAATTTACACAAGTGTATAAACACACAAATTGCTGCCTAGTGTTCATTTTTCCATAAACCATAGTGGCTATATCTGGTACCCCTTCTTGAGCAAGGATTTGAGTAATGCTTGGTTTGTTATCTGTGCACTCGTTGACCCTCCCAGCCAAGGTTTGGAAGTCACTCTCTACTCAGTTCATTGTGCATCGTTACTGACTACATTTTTTAAAAACCTGATACTTACAGGGAAATGGAGGCTTAAAGAACCTAACGGTGGGTGCTGACAGGATTTGACTAACACAGGAGGCTGCCTGAAAATGGAATTGAAGTTCAGAAATTTTTGACAATGTTTGAAACGATCACTACAAGCTGCACCATGGGGCTGCTCTGTATAATGCTCCATAGAGTAACAAGTCCAGAGTCACAGCTGTGCCAAGACATGACCGTCTCACTCAAGGAAGGAGTTTCCTGAGACTCTTTTCTCTGTCTCTGCCACAGGAATGTGAACCTTAGCAGACATTTTGGAGTGCCTCTTAGCTCTTTAAATGAAAGCTAACGAGGGAGTCTGCCACCTACATTTTTTTTCAATAGACCACAACAGGAGAAGAAATGGTTCAGACTCATTAAAACGGATTTCAAAGACACCTGCTAAGCAAGTAGCATCGATATCCATGACCTTTGATCAGGAGTCTGTTTCCTGCAGTACAGCTACTGAAGCTGAACAGCTCTGAGTGTTAGAAGTGATAGTACTGGGAAGAAAATGGTCTAACATTGAGAAGTAAGAGATTTCCTGACTGAAATATTTTTATTCAAAAAATAGCAATCACTGGGAGAAAGACAGGGCACAAACCAGTGGCCATAAGAAGGTTCCGTGAGAAGTCCTCCGCTATTTCTGCCACACTACAAAACCCTAAAGGCACTAGATTAGTGGGGAGAGAAAAATCATGAAAACAGGTTGTGGCAATTGGAATTTACCCTTTAATCTTTTATCTAGTTCCTCTCTGCCCTATTATGATGTACTCTATATATGTGTACGTGTCTAAATATTTTGCTAAACAGGAGAAGGTCTCAATGGGATAAAACAGTGCAGCTGTGCTCTTGGGGAAATGCTTTCTATATAATGAATAAGCTCCCTTTAAAGTTTACTTATTTGAATAAGACAAGCCACCTAACATTTCATTACTCGGTAAAACCTTTTACAAACCCTATGGTATAAATAGGCAGTAAAAATCGCAGGGATACCTTTCTTCTCATAATTTGATTCCAAATGTTGCAAATAACTGGTTAGCATTCATGGGTAGATACGTATTTATAAATGTGTGCATTGTGGATTTCAGACATGAATAAATAATTGTTGGAAATTAGAAAAATCCAGAAAAGAAATATACAAATGTAAAAAGGAAAACATTAAATTTGCCCCCTTGGTTACTGGGCTGTGTTGTGCTTATGGAGCAATAATGCAGGAGATTCACACACCATTCACTCAGACCTCCCTATGTTTGTTATTGCAGCACTGTAGTTTTAATGATTCTCCTGTCTTACACAGGGATTCCAGATGAAAGAAAGAATATAGTTAAACTTGGGTTTCTGATTCATGTGTTATGATTTTGGCATAAATACATCCCAAGTATTACACGAGATGCACTTGTCAAAATCTATGTTTATCTGAATTCCAAGTTTACATAAACGTTCTATGCATTTGTTTAACAATGTTACATTTTATGGACTACAACTTGCTTGCCTTCCGTTTTTATATTAGTCATTATACCTATTTCCTCTTTTCTTAAACTTGTATTTATTCAATATGACTTCTTGCTTTTGAAATAGATTTTCTTTTTTATTGTTCTTTATTCAAAACCACGTACACTTTTAACATGTGCCACGAGAAAACAGCATGAAATGAAGAAGTGTATGCATCAATTTCACATTAAAAGACAACGTCATTGGTGCTTTTATTTATCATGACATCATTTGATGACAACAGTCTGTTAAAAGAAAGCAGGATTACAGCACATGGCCTGAAAGGATTCCTCAGCCAACATTGTTATCACTGCCCAAGTCATAGGAAGCCAAACTCACCAAATGCTCCTTAGCATGGCTCCCATAAATGCCTAGCCACCCTGAGCAGAGCTAGCACATGAACTGGCCTGGGGTGTCTCTGCTGATTCAATGTGCAAGAACATGTTCCCACAAATCTTAAGTTACTGTACCGTACTGTCATGTAGGACGTGAATGGCACTTAGAGAACAACTCCTCCTACAAACATAAAGAAGAATGTGGGACTGAAATAAAGTATGATTTATGGAAACTATTCCTTGAAAGTTGTGTCAGTCAGGGTCTACTAGGGAAACAGATATAACACAAGATGTACAAATGTGTAAGAAAGTACAAGTTTGGCTTACGATGGTCAGCCACAGAGTCAGTTGAGGAAGCGTGCAGAGGGTGTCTACACAGTGGAGAATGATTCAGTCCGAGGTCTGGAGCTCACCGCAGTGTCCGTACAAGTCCGCATCAGGAGGGCAGTGGACTACGACAGAACGCTGAAGAATCTATGATGAAGAGCAAAGAATCTACACCAGAAGGCTGAAGAGTCCCAGGTGGAGGCCAAACAGTCTGCACCAGAAGCCAGGAGACCACAACCAAGCTGAAGGCAAAGACTGGAGCTCCTCCAAAGAACTGGCAATCAGCCCTTCCTCCTAACAGAAACCCTTGAGGCTGGTCTTTACCAGCAGGATTTTGATCAGTCTTCTGAGCTCCGACCAGGATCGTCCATACAGAACAGCCAAAGTTGTTCTAGCTCTACTCTTTCAGGCAACATCTCCATACCTCTTCAAACTCTTCCCACGAGCCATTCCCAAAGGCTCTGCAACCACTTGGTCAGGTATAGTCACAGCAATGAACCAACCTCTGTTGTAACAAATACTGTCTTAGTTACATTTCTCTCCTTGCTGAGACAAAATACCCAACACCCAAAATTAAGGAAGGAAAGGTTTATTTAGCTCACAGTTTGTGGAAGTTTTGGTCCATAATCAGCTGGTTCCAAGGGGGCAACAGTTCAAGGAGGCAGAAGACAGGAGAAGCAACAAGAACAAGAAGGAGGTGTGGACAAGCCTCTTCTCCTTTACACTGTAAGAAGGCTGCCCCCCACCCACATACACAGGGCAGGGGCAGCACTCACACCATCTCCATGCCCTCTAGCACAGGATAAGGATGTTTACAAAGTAAAGACCCTGGCTCCCTGCTGAGTAGCTTCCTGTTAAACTTCTAAACTTCTCAAGTTGACACACGTATCAACCATTACAAAAGTTGAGAGAATTTGAAATAAATTGCACAAGGATAACGACTAACATCTTCTTTATTAGGATATATTCAAGACCAACACATTACTTTTTATAAAGGGAATGTGGTTTAATTAGTTTAGAAAAATTCTCTCTCTCTCTCTCTCTCTCTCTCTCTATATATATATATATATATATATATATATATAATATGTGGCTGAAACTTTTAAAATTTTTAAGCATTACTAACCATGGAAACAACCTATTTGTGCTTTCGATAGCATTTACACTGATATTCAGGACTTATTTAAAAATTATTTGACAAAAAAAGAAAACGCTTATTTAGAAAAGTCTAAGATGAAATACAGGAAACAGAACTGCACTTGATTCCTAGATGTAAAATTATATTTGCATAAAAAAGTTCTGAAAAAGATAATGGGCAAAATAAATCCATATGTGCTGAAGTTGCAGAATTTCAGAAAATATTTTATTTCTTATAGCAATGTTTTATTGTACTAGGTTTTGTAGCTATAATTAGCTTTTTGAATTATCTTTCCATGGCCCTGGCAGTATTTCAGAAAATGACAATGCAATACCTTAAAATAAAACAGTAGATTTCAAAATGTATTTAAGGGCTTACTTTTTCATCCTTTCATGTATCAGGATGACTTGTTGTAATGCCTTTGAAATTTATACCTTCCATCCCGAGTTTGTGTCGCATTCATTCACACCATCTTTCACTAAAGAGCAATAAATAAGAAAATTGTAAAACAGGACAATTCTATCTTATACATTTTAGTGAAGGTAAGATTTCCTTATATTGTCAAATAAGAAAATCTGAGACAAATTTTGTAATTAAGGAGTAAAACAGTATTAGCTAAGAACTATTTCTGAAAGAATGTCACCAGTCTTCAATATACTAGAGGTCAGAGCACAAGAGCTGCACATGAATGCACCCAAACAGCGGTTTTGAAATTAGAGCAGCATTTACAAGTTACAATACATATAATGATCTTTCTGAGTCAAAACACAAATTGCACTGATCATTGTGTATTCTATACCAAACAAGGTGTATTTGTCAGACTGGCATTGCTATAACAAAATATCTGAGGCAGGAAACTTATACAGAAACAAATTGTATAGCTCGTGGTTCTGGAAGTTCCTGCCCAAGAAAGATGGCTTTATTGCTTTGGGGTTCCAGTCAAGGTGCTAGTGGCAATGGCAGGGTGCTTGTAAAGATGTAAACTGCTCTCATGGCAAGCCAGGAAGCAGAGAGACTGAGAGATTAAGGTCTGTGATCTTTTGCAAGGGCATGCACTCAATGACATGATGACACTTCACTAGCCCCCACTCCTAAAAGGACCACAGCACCTCTCACTACATGCCCCTGGACACCAAGCCTATAACACACAGACCTTTGGAGGTCTTCTCAATTCAACTTATACCAAAAGGACTTCGAGTAAATTTTAGAGTACCAGAGGTTTAAAAGTAGCAGTTTGTTGCATCAGACTTAGAGCAGGGTGTGGAATGCTGGGTGTCAGTGCCAGCTCAGATGATCAGCAGGTCTCGGACTGCCAAGGCAATGCTTATCCACAGCATCCTGCTGCTAGTGGGATGAGCGCTTCTGGAGAACTGTGGTAGGAAGATCACGCAGCATTCCCGCAGAGAGAAGCATCTTCCCAGAGCACCAGATGGTCCAGGGTTCTGTGTTGGTGGGAGAAGGGCCCAGTCACACAACCCTGACCACGTGAGCAACTTCTGAGTTTGCAGTCTCCGCACTGCTCATCTATTTTCTCCTTAATGCAGGGAGATAAAGGAAACTCAGGGCTTACAGTTTTTGTCTGTCGGCATCTCCGACGATGCCTTCTCATTCTCTGGTTCCAGAGTCGAGATGCACTTCACAGATTTGGAATTGTACCATCTGCCTGGTCTTTCTTTTCCCAGTTTTTATTTTTTACTATTCTGTGTTTGTAGTGCAGAATGATTACACTCCTCGTGGGGTGGTGGTCCCTGTACGTAATACATCTTACTTGTTTTTGCATCCTGCCCTCCTCCTCTCCCTTCCCTCTGTCTCTTGAATCCTTCTCATTTGAGAAAGATCTATTTCTCTACCTAGGATTATCTAACTTCCATGTTGGACTTTAATATATTTAGTTTTCTAGTATACGGGAAAGTATTTCATATATAATCATTGGTGTCGGATTTATTTCACTTACCATTATGGTCTCAAGATGCATCCATTTTCCTACAAATGACTCAAGTTTATTTTTCTGTAGGGCCGAGGAGTGCTCCATGGGGTGTAAATACCACATTGTCTTTACGCGTTCAGCTGCTGGTGGACACACAGGCTGCTTCCCTTATTTTGCTATTATGAACTGTGCTGCTATAAACGTGGCTGCACATATATCACTCTTACATGATGTTGGCACTTCTGGGAATATACCTAGCAGGGGAATAGCTGGATCAAATGGAATTTCTAGTTTTAGCTTTTTGAGGAGTCTCCATGCTGATTTCCACAGTGATGGCACCAGTTTACGCTCCCACCAATGGAGAAGGGCTCCTACTTCCCCCACTGCCTCACAGCATTTACTATTACTTTAGCTCTTCATAATGATCATTTTTTTCTGGAGTAAGGTAAAATGCATCTCAGTTTTGTTTCAAGTTGCATTTCTCTAATGGCAAGAAATTTGGAAGATTTATTTGTGTATTGATTGGCCATTCGGACTTCTGAGAACTGTCTACTCATTTCATTTGCCCATTTTTACTGGACTGTGTCTTTTATATTGAGGATTTAACTTTTTGAGTTCTTTGCATATTCTAAATGTTAATTTTCTGTGTGCAGAATTGCTGGCACATTTTTTCCCCATTCTACAGGTTGTCTCTTAACTCTCTTTATTGTTTCCTTTGCTGTGCAGAAGTATTTAATTTGATGTGATCCTACTCCTTGACTCTTAGCACTATTTTTTGTGCAATTGGATTTCTGTTTGCAAAGTCCATGCCTTACACATCATGCCAAGATTTTTACCTATTTTATCATTCAATATATTAAATGTTTCTCTTTCAGTATTTAGATCTTTGATTCATTTTTTAAAATTTTAGTACATGATGAAATATGTGCTTCAAGATTTGATCTTCTGAATGTGGATATCCAAGCTTATCAAAGAGGATACCTTTTCAATAGAATCCTTACAAGAGCAATTCAGGAATGAATTACCAATAATGAAACAGGTCCAAAGAGAATTCCAGGATTTGAAAACTAACGCTGAAAGCATGAAAAACCGTTTAAATGAAACCGAAGATAGAATTTCAGAACTTGAAGACAGCATGGCAGCATATGAGCGTGAAAGGAAGAATCTCGTGATATCATCAAAGACA